>VXAA01000327.1:93809-104764 GCA_013399115.1 Anseranas semipalmata | reverse complement strand
TATAATTATATTATATATTGTAATAGCAAGGGAAATTGTTTATTACCTGAGGAAACATGATATTGTCATCCCACTTTGAAGTGGGCATTCAATTCCCTAGACTTAATGAGAAAATAGACTGCAGCTTGTGAAGTGCAATAAGAATTTTATTGACCAAAGAGTGTCAACATGAGATCTCAGTAACTCCTGTTTGGCCTTAGCTTCTTCTTTTGGATGGCCAGTTAGTTCTCAGGAGACAAGGAATACGAACTATTCTTCTTCTCAGTCCATGTCTAAAATCCACAGACTCTATCCTCTTTTTTGGCCAATCATAGCAGAAAATTTGGCTATCCTTGCCAAAATCTTTCATCTGTTGGAGTAGCTTCCCAGATGATAACCCTCGTCTCCTACTCTGTTCCTGTGATGCTTAGAAAACTTTGGTTTTGTTCTTTACCCTTCCTTGAAGTTCTCATCCCATTAAAAACAAGAGAGTTATGAAAGGAAACACTTTAGAAAAACTCTTAATACGTTTTTCAGAAACTTAATACCTTTTTCAGAAACTTCTTCTTTCCCTAGGAGAGAAAAGATTAGGCCTCCTAAAGCACACTTTTGCATTTGAAGTGTTGATGAATTCTTGAGGAGACGGATCCTTTTTGTTTTAGACAAACACGAAGGAGCTCATCAGAGAGAAGTAACCTCTAACATGGAAGGAAATCCATGACAGGCTGTGGGGGATTTGGTAAAACTCAGTTTTGAAGTCTGCCTCCTAGCAGCACCTTTTTAAAATTCCTTCTTGAGAAGTCCTTTATTCAATTCACATCCATTAATGAAAGAATTGTCCCTCACACATCTGCAGTGCTTACTTTATAATAAATCCAAGGTACATAAAAGATAGAGGGAAGGGGGAAATGAAGAGCTTATCAAAGTGTCATTGTTCATGGAAAAATAACTGATGAAAAAGTTAATATACACTATGGCAATAAAGTACCAACAAACACTTCAGTTTTGAATTATTACGACAAGCATTTAGTGCATATTTTTGTCTTATGGCAGACTTGGGTGATCCCATGTTGAACTAATCATGCAATGGTAAGTTCTCAGGATGCTCCAGTCATATTTGCTAAGATAACACAACAGCAACAGAACAAATTCACCACACACGTAAGCAGACATTCAGAGCTGTAAATCTGAGTTTTCCAGAGCTGTGCTTTGCTATAACAGGATTTCATTTTGAAATAACTAAGTAATTATAATTCTTGCTGGGATAAGATATGCAGAAACTTTGCATAAGCTAAATCTGATTTTAAAGCTTTGCTCCTATCTGTTAATTTCCTACAATACCTGCAATACAATAATACTGTTTTACTGCTAAATATATTTTAATCAGTTTGTTTATATCTTTAGCCTTATAGCAATTAAAAGTCAGTTCAATACTGGGATTATATTCACTCAGCATTTGTGTGCCATTTGTCCCCCTAGAAGGCAAACATCTGGAGTCAAAGGCAGTGTCTTTCCGTTGTTTTGAGTCCCTCTACACCATTGCAATATAAATATTTAATAATAAATTAGAAATTACAGAGTTGCCATGACAGCTATTACCCATTTTCAGCAGCTAACATGGGCTCTGTAACTATTAATATATACCGAGGACACAGTACTGCCTGTAGCTTTGTGCAGATTATTATTAAAGTTAGCACTGAATTAAACATTATACATTAAGATAATTTGTTCTCTCAAAGGTCTTCAAAAAAGTCTTATAGGATAGCTTAGTTAGATCACGATTAGTTAGCATGACTTTTACTGTATGGTTCTAATAGTTTAAGGCAATGTCGTAAAACACCTTGAATATTTTAGGATTAGTAAGTCCTTAAGTTTTACTTGATTATATGTAATATAAATATATACACTATATATTTAAAAGAGCTATGTATTTTCTGTGTATTACAAACAGTTTCTATAGATATAGGATTAACTTTAAAATAGAGAAGGATGGGAAATTAATTTAGCAGAGATTATGATATAATAATGAGAGAGACAGAGGCAATGGCAGTGAATTTATGATTAGTAAGTGAAAATTAAACCATGAGTGACCTACACTGTGGTCCTCAATAAATGAAATTATCAGCATTGCTTTGCTTCATTGTATATTTTATTTATATCAAATAATATTTTATTTATATCAAATAAAATTTTACCTTCTGTACCTTTTGTCTTTTTATTAGATTTTTTTTCCAGATACTGGGACAGCTCTGTTTAATAAAATAAAGACTGTTTGATTACTCTGCCGGCTTCAAGTCAAAATGTTAGTCATTACTTTTATACAAGGGTAGATTTGCATCAAGTTAACATTTGTTATGGTTAACTGAAGACAGAAAAAGTGCTGTAAACTTTGAGGTCATGCAGCTGCACAAACCATTATACAAGTGTAAGCTTTTACGTGGAAGGTTGCACACTTTTGTCTTCAGCCCTGTAATTTACCCAAGGACTGTTTAATGTAAAATACAGAAATAGTCTTGAATGGAAGACGAGATGGAAGCAAGGACACCCTCTTTCAAAACAGATATCCTGCTGGTAAGCAGGCAGGCAGCTTGGGAAAGTTCAAGTAAGACTGTAAGGGGCCTTTGGGATTCAAGCAGCACCTGAGCAAGGGTTTTCAGTTAACTCTTTTGAACTTGGACACTAACACTCTGCCTGACTTCCCTTTTCAGTAATGGTGACTCCTCATTATACTGTGCAAAGATTGTTAAGCTAGTGCCACAAGACCTAATGTCTCTGTACTTCTGTACAATTTTGAGTGTATGTACTAGGTCACTTCTGGCAGCCTCAGCATCTCTAACCTTGTGCAGCATATTATGCTGCAAACACACAGCTTAAAATCTTTATTGAATTTTGCTTGCATTTCCTGAACAGCAAAAATTTAAGGACTTATCAAGATTCATTTTTTCAGAGACTTAACATCCTCACAGATAACACAGGCAAAAATAGTTCCCTTTCTTCCCACTGAAGGTTTTTCACAAGTTTTTATATATCATGACTGCATGAGCATTTTCAACTGCCTATTTGGCTGTGATTTAGTAATATGATCTGTGATGTAATTTCCTAGTGCCAAACATCAAAATAAATCCATCATTGCCACCTAATGAACTATGTTACCTCTTCCCTTGAAAATCCTGATTCCAGCAGAATCCAACAGCACAAACTGGCAGCAACAAACCCCTCCTCAGAGAAGATGAATCTGTCTTCCCAACACCTCCTGACTCACACCATCTCCACAAGGAGCAAGTTCTCTTTTGAGCTCTGCCAAGTGAAACAACATGTCTGTTGAGCAGAGCACCTATGAAACATGAAATTCTCAAGAATTATCTTCACGTTTAATCAAATCTTAAAAAATAAAAATAATAAAGCTTTGTACACAGCTACATCTCCTGCATACCATTCAAATACAATTGCATCAACTTGCTACAGGTAAGCAGAGGCATTCCAGGAATTTCTCAAATCATCCCAGATTTCCTACAAAAAACATGGATATAAATCATGCTTGTGGTCTACTTCATTGACTGAATACTTAAAATGGAGCTTGTGGGAACAACAGAAAACTCTCCCCAAACTGAAACAATATCTCTGGGACTGCTCACCCATTCAACCTGGAAGCACTGGGGGAAGGTTATATCTAACACTTATAAAACTGGTCCCTAGCCTGCAGGAGCAGTGCAATGGGAAATATCTACTGTCCTTGAGAAGTGAGTTAACCAGTACTTCTATCAAAAAGGCAAATTGTCAAATATTGTTGAAAGAATATCACAGGCTAAAAAAAGCCTGTGCACCAAGCAGACTTACTGAATCACACACATTTTCCAGTTCTCTTCTTTTGGTAAGACTGTTGAAAGCTCAGTCTTCTGCAATATTACCACAATCAAATATATCTCACAGGCATGCTTTTCACCCATGCATACACCAAAATAGTCTCGGGAATGCTAACAGAAGTCATATGACTGAAGAACTTTTTTCTTCTGATCCTCAGAAATAAACAGGTTTCTTCAGTGATTCTTCTAGATATCACTGCACCAACACAATCTAATTATTGTACGGCATTGGTGGCAAACATACATTTCACTTACAGAGTAAATAAGATGACACACAGAATTCTTTCTCTGTTAATATATGGGTTTCAGAGAAACATTATGGACACTTTTCACTTTCCAAAATTTTCAGCCTACAAGTTATCACCATCTTATACTTACATATCAATGACAGTCTCTTCTCAAGGCAAGCTCCACTTGGAACAGCAGAGAGGCTGTGAATTGCAAATTAGTTTTGGGACAGACATCCAGGTCTTTTGTCTGCCTCATCAAACTTAGCCACAGAGTTTTTGTACCAACACTATAAGGCTTGCAAATTATGTAAAATGTGAGCCAGGCAGTGTTAATTCCAACTACGTTTATTCTTGTCAAAGTTAAGAATTTTATACCACCTTACTTGATTGTTAATATTCATACATCCTGTAATTTAGGAGAAGCCTTTAAAGCCTGTGTAAAGTGTGTATGATATAAAAAATATTATGGCGATTTATGAAGAGAAGTACTGGTATGGATTTTTTAAGATTGCTTTCATAAATAATCTGATAAATCATACAACAATTACTTATATTTTATCAGCAAGGGCTGAATAATTTGAGTGAATTTTAACACAACAATACCATTCCCAAAGCGTGTTTATTAAGGATATTGTCTTTTTTTTTATTTCAAGTATTCAGACACTTCATATTGTCAATGCAGATGGCAAATCAAGTCTAGAATTCAGTTCCTCATAACTGAATTTCTTCATATAATTTTAGTGTAATTCTACAAAATTATCCCAAACCTGGAACATGCAGAAATAAAATGCTACACATTTTCACGTATATAATATGTATGTTACAACAGTGTAAGCAAACATATTTGTGTGCATTACTTTTATGAACACATCATAAGAGTCTAACTCATGGGAATAAAACCTATAATTTATTGATAATTCAAGGAAAATTATCTTTCAACATTTACAGCACTTAGTCACAAGACTTAGAATCAGTTATTTCATTCAAGGTATATTATGCATGTACTAGGAATTATGTGCTGAGAAATATGTCCTCTTCTGGAAGCTCCAACGTACATTTAAAAAAAAAAATCTTATGAATACAGTGATTAATACATAATCTGAACCCCTTTTCAAGATATTGCCTTTCATATTTTATCTTCCACATGCGATAATGTTTGGTTTTGAAATTCTTTGGCCTGTGTCATACAGAAGATTCAGCTCAAATGTTAATTAACCCTGCAAGCACTCAAGTTTATAATTTACCACATACATCAAATAAAGACAAAACTTACTCCCAAGTCCTATGAAAGCAAAGTTGAATTTTCCTCTTTAATTTAGGTACTTTGTTTTTTCTTTCCCACCACACTGGAGCTGATCTGAGGGACTGATAGCTCTCAACACACATGCAGTGTAATGGAGATCCAGCACACACACTGTCATCTTCCCCATTGTCCTCAAAGTGATGAGAGCCAATGAAAGGATTTTCACAAACACTTCATCCAAAATGCCACTTTGAGATCAAAAGGGGAGCAGCTTTATTTCATTAAAAATAAACACACAGTTCTCCCATTAAGGCTGACACAATGCTTTTTATATCACCCATCATTCTGATACCTCAACACCTCTAAAGGGTTTTGAAATACATCTACTCTTTTTCCTTCCAAAACATGTGAGTGCAAGTAGCTTGACTAGCTCATAGCTCTGCTCTTAAGTGTGGGAATGTGCTGAAGAAAACCGAGAGAAAGAATTAGGCTTGGTTTTCTAATTAATTCTGAATGCAATCACCTTAATTTTGAAACTGAATTACCTTTTATGAAATTCTCAGTCCAGCAACTATTCCAGTTCTGAGTACTTGGTTCCCAGATTTAGTAGCTGGAGGGCTGCTAAGAACAGGGGAGATGAGTTTGTCAGTTTCATGCCAACTTACATTACATTCAGTTTCAATCAGTACCTTCTCAGACAGGTGTGTAAATCACCTAAATATTGAGACAGTGTTTACAGGACTAAAACAAACATAGTGTTTTACATAGGTCATTCTCACAGGCTGTCCTGCTTGTATCCTGCATAGGTTTCTTGTGAATTTTGAACAAAATGATGGAGGGAACTGTCTCTCTCACAGTTTTACAGATGTGAGCCCTTGTCCTATTTATTTTTGGTGTTAGCTGGAAAAATTACCCAGGCCGCAGCCAGAGATTTCAGTTTATTCCTGTGGCCGCTTATCGATGCGACAGATGCAGCTGATGATGTGCAGGGGTGCAGCTGGCAGGAGGAGGGCGAAGGCCATGATCACACCAGACGGACAAGCAGCCATGTCTCGGGCACCCTCTGTGCCCAGCTGGCCCCAGAGGCTGACATCTGGCAGGTGGCTCTGACTGCCAGGCTCTGTCAGTTTTCTTGATCTTCTTGCTTAGAAAAGGGAGGATGCACACTGCGTGCTTGAGAGGACTCCAGATCATGAGTGAAACTCATTTTGGCACTGGGCAACCCATATACTTCAGGGCTGCAGTTGCATTTCTTTCTGACACGTATGAAGCTGGGGAAGTTATAGCATCACAGGCCCCACAGCCACTCTCCTCCAGTTATGTGTCAGAAGCTTTGGCCTGTCAAATTATATAATATTCTCTAGATCCTCATGTGCTTATATTTATTCCTATTCTGCAGCACCTCTTGTATTCCTGAACCTTTTCTTTTAGCTTGCTGGTGACAAGCCACTTGATACTATTAACACTCATAGGCCTGAAGGAAAATATTAAATTATGCATATGTTTACTTACATTCTTTGTTTACATTACATTTGGAGATCAGAGAGTGAATAGGAGGTTTTTGTGATGATTCACCCCACTAAAGTTTGCTTTTGTATACTAGATGGAAAGGTTCACAATGAGCTAATCTGTCTACCAAGCATAATGAAACCCACACTTTCAGGGGGCAGCAAATAGTTCTCTTGTGTCAGTTGAGAAGGGTTTCCTGAAAGCAAGACTTTTCAGTCTCTTTATCCCGTATTTGAATGACTGTATTAGGATTTTATCAGGTCAAACTGGTCTCCAAGCATGAGACCAAATTAAGACAAATCACTGGTGTTCATGTGGAGTGGGTATCTTTCTGCACTGGATGATAAAAATAACTGCAGCTGAAACAGACTGGATAAAATAAATGATTCTTTCAGGGAAAAACAAGTTAAAAAAACTTGACCCATACTGTGCACTGAAAATCAAAAAACACTAAGGCTGTTGTAATGCAGCCTTATGCAGTAATACTGCACTAATGCAGTAATGTTGTAATGTTTAAGCTTTTGCTTAAACTAGAGCAGTACTGACCAGAAAAGATGCGTTGCTTTTCTAGTGTTTGCAAAGTAGTATGTATTTTCATGGTCATTCATTCTTGGTTATATTTATCAAATCTCCTCAGACAGAACTCTTGCTAATTGCAGTTTCGCCTGGATTCAGAACCTATATTAAATGTATCCAAAGTGGCACATGATCTCAGTCTCAACCTTTCCTTGATTACTGCAGATAGTCCTAGCCAAAAATTCCATCCTAAGTATGGGTAGCGTGCCTGTGATCCTCAAAGAGAGGGCTGTGACTGGGTCACGGATATTTTCTAGTATCTGCCTAAGCACAGCACTGTTTGCTGTTTGAGGGAAGTGATTGTCCCACTCTACTCTGCACAGGTGCGGCCTCACCTCGAGTACTGTGTGCAGTTTTGGGCACCACAATATAAAAGGACATAAAACTATTAGAGTGTGTCCAAAGGAGGGCTACGAAGATGGTGAAGGGCCTAGAGGGGAAGATGTATGACGAGCAGGTGAAGTCCCTTGGTTTGTTCAGCCCAGAGAAGAGGAGGCTGAGAGGAGGCCTCATGGCGGCCTGCAGCTTCCTCACGAGGGGAGCGGAGGGGCAGGCGCTGATCTCTGCTCTCTGGTGACAGCGACAGGACCCGAGGGAATGGAGTCAAGCTGCGACAGGGGAGGTTCAGGCTGGGTGTTAGGAAAAGGTTGTTCACCGAGAGGTGGTTGGGCACTGGAACAAGCTCCCCAGGGCGGCAGTCACAGCACTGAGCCTGACGGAGTTCAAGAAGCATTTGGACAACGCTCTCAGACATAGGGTCTGATTTTTGGGTGGTCCTCTGTGCAGCCAGGAGTTAGACTGGATGATCCTTCTGGGTCCCTTCCAACTCGGGATATTCTATGATTTTATGCTCTTCCTATCATTGCTAATATGTTCCAATTGTTTTGGACAGAGTAAGATTTCTGGAAGCTTTTGATGCTTTAAAAAACCTCTCAATTGGGCCTTCTCTAAGTAAGTTTGCATGGCTAGGTTCACATGGCAATTTGGCATCAAAATTTCATATAGGCACCTGAGTCCAATTTTGGGGAGCTTTTGAAACCTTAAAATTTCTGTTCAACTCTGATTTGAGCTCCCAGCTATCTACATTTCTGCAAGTCAGTCTTTAAGACAACTTTGAGTAGATTTGCACTGCAACTGATGCAGAGATCCTTAACCATGAACCACACAAGCTGGGTCTGGAAACAGCACTTCACAGCTGCGTGGTGGAGCCTGAGCTATTTTACCCTGGCACTGAAGTGTTGCAACGCAGATATCAGGGTACAAACTTCAGTGCTGCACTGCTCATGTAGATATGCCTAAAACTAAACCAAATCCTTCTCCTTAGAAGGATTCTCAAATTCAAAAGAAGGATTCCCAATTTCCCTTAGTACTGTACCCTGTCCAGTGGGGACATGAAATCTGCACAAGAGATGATCTTTGCATTTCTTTCCCTAGAACCCGAGGATAATGGCATATGCTTGTGGAGAGGGAAATCTGTTTGCAATGTTCCCTGGTTAGCAAAGGTCTGAATCCGGATTTCCTACCTCCCTAGAAAATGCGCTAGAAAATGCAATTGGGAGTTCTGGGAGAGACCCTCACAATTTCCCCTGTCAGTGTTTTTCCACTTTGCATAAATAATTAAATGTTCGTGGAGGTAAAGAGAAGAAATTGACTCTGCCAAGCTGTGGTTAAGTCACTTACATTGCAAAGTCAGTTTTGAATCCCTATTCTAATGAATATTTAATTATTCTTCTGATACCAGACAAGCTAGGGAGGCATTTCCATTCCATCCTCCCCCACTCCGTATGCTAGCATCACCCAGGAGCCTGGGTTGAGAATTTATTAAGTAGCAAGACTCACAAAACTAAACATTGCAAAGCTGAACTAGATATTTCAAAGATCTTCTGTGGTCTTGATTTTGACAGGCAGTGGCCTGCCTACCATTCCCAGACCGCCAAGTTGATTCAGTGCGAGCAACTGCTGGATATCTCTAGTGGCTATTCCTTTTCCTGATAGAATTTTTAGTTGCTATTCCTTTTCCTGACAGAAGTGACAAAATAATTTACCTGTTTTAAGCATCCTTGGCTTCTTTGGAAGCCAGCTGACAGCTCCAGCATCCAGTGCACTCTGAGACAGAACCAGGGTGATTGTGCCAGCAGTTAATCAGTGACAAATTGCTCCAAGAGTTTAACCATCTGCTGCCAAACTAAATGATAGAATGAAATATCTAATTAAATCTGTGATGTGAAAGTAAATACTTTTATGGATACCCCCTGCTGAGGCCAGTGGGATTTTTGCTACCTTGCATAGCAATGATAAGGCTCCATCTTAACGTGCAAAAAAAGTATGCTACTCCATCCTGTGATCTTAGCATGACCGCAAAGTTTGGTAAAAGTAACCAAGCAATTTTGATGCTGCAAACTACCATCAGTTATCTGGAAAGGAAAGTTCCTGTTCCTTTTCTTTATCCTTTATTCCCTGGGTATGGGAAATTCAACCTTTAATTTGTATAATGAAGTCTGGTCTATCGATAATTGGCACATTATTCTTAGCTGTTTGTTCCATGCATTGCAAGAAGATGCCCTTGGAGTTGCAGTGACTAAAATAATTAGTCTACTCTCTGAGCAAGAGTTGTAAAACATCATACAGTGGGACAAATTTCTGGTTGGTATAAGTTTGCACAACTCTGTTAAGATAAATGAAATAAAACCATATTGGTAGACAAGTTATAAAAAAAAATATTTAAAACTTACAAGTTTTCATGAAAGAGGTAGTACAAAATTCTAAAAGATGTGGACAAAATCTGAAGTCTATCAATTTTTAAGAGTTTTGAAGTGCAGAAAGCACAGAGATGCCACAAAGGTGCCACGCAGAAACCCACTTCCTAAATCCAGGCACAGTTTTGAACCTAACATTCAATGGCGATGTAAATGGTCTAGCATTTTAACAGCATTAGACAGCATCGTGATGGGGCAAAAATATTGACGTATCTGAGTTTTTTCAATTTTAGAATTAAAGGCAAGGGTTATTAGCTCTAAGGACAAATGAAATTTTACATACAACCAGATCTGATGTTTTTAACTGCTTTCAAAGCACAGAATTTTTGCGACAGCTTCTGTTCGATCACGATTTCAGTGCAGGGTCCCTACGTGTTTTGGGGCTGCCTCCAGGTGAACGCATCCACCTCGTCCACCCCGGCAGCCCTGTTACGCGGGCACACGCATCAAGGCCCACGCTGCGGCCACTCCCCCGAGCCCACGCTCCGCGCAGGTGCATCCCGAAGCACAAGACCGAAGGAAGCAGCCAGGCAGAACGCGTCAGGCCAGCCAAGAAACCTGCGTGCCCTGCACAGAAGAGAAAACGCTTTGTATTTGTATCACGCGGCCTGATCCTTTGCTAGAGCAAGCCTAGCGCTAGTTGCCCGACCGCAGCTCCCGCTGCCTCCCACGCCACGCGCGGGGCTGAGCCGCGCGCAGACACCCCCAGCGCCACGGCGGAGGGCGGGGCCTGGGGAGGCGGTGGGCGGGGCGGGGCGGGTGAGGTCATCTGAAGGCGCCGCGGCCGGGCTTGGAGGGC
>VXAA01000327.1:72799-89601 GCA_013399115.1 Anseranas semipalmata | reverse complement strand
CCTGGTGCTGTGCCAGCACTGCTCGGCAGTAGCCAAAACACTGGTGTGATACCAGTGCTGTTCTAGCTACAAGTGCAGAGTACAATGCTATATGGGCTGCTGCAGGGAAAGTTAACTCCATCCTAGCCAGACCCTGTACAAGAATTCAGCTAGTGAACCTGTCCTTCTACAGGTGAAGTGCATTACTTTCAAAAAAATGAAAACCAGATATTCGTATTATGTACAAATATAAATAAAATATTACAGAAGACAGTGCTGTATAAAAGAAGTGTCTCAAAAAGAATGGCTCTAGTGTCTTCTGTATGATGACAGTACCTTGTTATGTGCGTAAGGTAGTGAGAAGTTTGTCATATCAGATTCAGTGAATACTGACTCAGACCAGCATCCTTAGGAAGCAGGAGTATAAGGTCTACTATTTGCATGTAGAAGCAAAGGTTGGAAATGTACAGAGAAATCCAAAAGGTACAGCAGGGATATTGCTTCAGCAGCTGAAAAAGTATGTTTTTTGTAGTATGTGAACACCAAGATTACAATTTATTCTCTTAGCCTGTTAAGGAAGAATAAGAGGAAATGCAGAATGAAGTCTGTTCATAGAGTGTATGTTCAGTTAGAACATACTCACGTAGAGTTCAGTTATAAGAGGGTGTTACATAGCTGGGCCACAAAATAGAATAGAATAGTTCAGTTAGAAGGAACCTACAAAGATCATCAGAAAATAAACCCATGCATGCTTTGATGTTGGCGTAGCAGAATGCATACAAGCGCATTTGATTTTGCCTGGAAAACGTTTTAGAGATATTTAAACCATTCTAGTAACAACAACACATGCATTATTATTGGTGTGTGAAAAATACATGATGTATGAATTTATAGACAAGACTTTCCATCTCTGTGTAGTTAGCATAGTCAGTTCTTTTTTTCTGAAAAAAAAAAAAAAAAACAAGCAGAAAACAAAAGCCCCATTTCTGTTTATATCTTTCAGACTCCCTACTCCTTCGCCCCATGGAAGTGAGGAAAATGTTGAACGACATATGTTAGCCCGAATGAGTTCCATGATCATACACTGTTTGGGAATCAAGATTGTTACACTTCATCAGAATCTGTATTGAGTTAATCAGAAAAAAAAAGTAGGGGAGAATGCTTTCTTTGTATACCTAGGCTTGGCTTGCAAATTTGCATAATGTTGCAGCTCATATTGATTTTGCTTGGAATTTTGATAAGCTGTATTTTAGTACTTGCAGTTGAAAACATATTGCCTGAATAATTGTACTATGATTTTTGTACATTTTGGGGAAGACTTGTTTACACACAAAATAGAAGATGCATTTGGTCTCCATTGGAATCAAATGGTGAATTAAATCATTATTTACTGCCTAATCTGTTAAACTCCCTAAATTATTACATATCTATGAAAGACACCGCAGTTCAAATAAAGAGGAGAGCACAGGGTTTACAAGCATGTTTGGTTGTTGTACTAGTACACTTTTTTTCCTTTTTCTTTATTCTCACCTGTCTCTTGTACCTGCCAATACATCTCTTTGCTTATGTGAGTGCACACATACTTTACGTCTGTCTCATTTGGCTGATTTTGTCATGTTGAACCAAGGAGGGGAAGTCTATGTGTACATGCTAAACTTCAAACATAGTATCAGTATGTTTTTTACAATAGTGTTGAAATAGCAGTACTGATTTAAAACAAAGTTATAGATAACTAACATATAAATAGATGTGGATATATGGATATATATATATATATATATGTATATCTTTTTGTCCTGTTTAGTTATGGGTTTTTACAGTGGCCCCTTTTAACAAGTTAAAAAAAAAATCTTTTCTGTCACTGATAATACACACTGCTGTAATTTTTATCCTCCTCTTTTGCTAAAGTGTATTTTTCCTTTATCAACTTTTGCTTGTCTTTTTTTTTTTTTTTTTCACTTTGTTTGACTTCTGCTTTGCTTTAATGTGATTCCTGTGTCATCATCTAGTTCACTGCTACAGAAGCTGGGTATATGGTCATTAATTGCCTTTATCTTTTATTTTTTTTTTCTTGATACTAAAAGGGCTGTCTGTTTGGGCCAAATAAACAGTTCATTCTTGTCTTTTCTTGGACAAAATTGAGGCATTTTCCCAAGATGGTTCAGATCCAGTATCTGATAAGCCAAGTACAGCCCTAAGGAATATTCATCTTGTTTGGAACATAGCCATTTATCCATGCATTTTAATTTCATAAAATTGGCAGACCTGTTGAAGCCAATGGGTCTGTTTGTCCTATGTCAGGTTAAATTCTTATGTAAAATGGCTTTGGGCCCAAATGAAGTATTTAAATCATCTTTCTAGCTCAGGTGCCTACCATATGTATGCCTTGAAATACTTCTTCTAGATTGTTCTAAATTCTGGGCAGCCTTATACTGTTTTTCTGTATTGCAAATGCTGTATGCTTTCCAAAAATGCATCATTTTACCATTAAATTTCTTGTTAATAAAGTAGGTATAAGTAAAATAGGATTAAAAAAGCACAACTGTTTCACAGCTCTATTGATATTTGCCTTTTTTTTTAGCCTGGAAAATACATTTTGTTAGCACTACTTGTCTTCTATAAATTTTGTTCTGATGTGTGTCTGAAGTTGCAAAAAGATTAGTTCAAAGGGAGTGTATGTTGTTTGTATTTAATAATCACTTGTCCTTTAATTTTGTAGAGAGGACTTTATTGCATGTGTTCCCAACTGGTTTAATGCGTAGTGTTGTAACATGACCCACAGATATAAGGGCATGCTGAGTCCTCTGGAATATAAACAGGAAAAACTTTTTTGGTTAGTGTAAAATAATACTTGCATAAAAAAAAAAAAAAAAAAAAGNAAAAAAAAAAAAAGCACACCTAGAATCTGGTGCTATTTTTTTTTCCAAATGTTTTGTATTAATATTTTTATGTATATGTCAGAAAACTAATCTTACTTTAAAATCATTTGGGTTTAGTTCAGTGAATATCTTGAATTTCTGTGACTAAAGGTTAGCATTGTTGTTTAAGTTGGAGTAAAGAGAAATAAAAAGCAATCTAACACGCATGTCATCATTTATTTCTTACTGTGGTGTATTACAGACAGGTTGTCACAGAACCACAGGATGGCTGAGGTTGGCAGGGAGGTCTGGAGGTCACCTGGTCCAACCCCTGCTCGAGCAGGGCCACCCAGAGCAGGCTGCCCAGGGCCATGTCCATGCGGCTTTTGCAGATCTCCAAGGAGGAGACTCCACCACGCCTCTGGGCAGCCTGTGCCGGTGCTCCGTCACCTGCACAGTGAGGAAGCGCTTCATGGTGTTCAGATGGAACCTCCTGTGTTCCAGTTTGTGCCCACTGCCTCTTGCCCCTATAAATACAAAAGCTCCCATATGGAAGTGAAGTTCCATAATTTAAATATAAACATTGAATGATCTAAAAAGTTTTTAAAAACAATTCTTAACTTTTGATAAGTTTTTTTTCCTGTTCACATTGTAGGTTTTTATTTGTATTCTCTCTCTGAAACAAGTAGAATGCTTCTCTGCCTCCATCCCTAAAATTTATTTATGGAATGAGTTTTTTTAAAGATACGTTAGTGTCACTTGAAGATTCTTTTGGTTTTGGATTGGTCTTAATTTATTACTGAGGTAGCAAATGATTTTTCCACCCCCAAAATAGTTTTAAGGATCATTTTCCCCTCAGTCTTTTCTGTACTAGTGTTAGTCTGTAAATCTGTTTCATGGACTTTTAGAGTCATGGGAAGGGGTAAATAGACTTCACTATGCATTTGTGCTTGTATTCATTTGTCCCTTTTCCCCATCCCTCCTTTCCTAAGCAGACATTTAGTGGCCCAATCTTGATTAAATGCATGAGGTATTATCTCTACAGGTCTGTATACCTTCTGAAATTCTGTCACATAGTTCATAGAACATGTCTTGAGATGCCTTTGAAATATTCTTAAATAATTTTTTTAAACAACCGTATCAGTGTAGCCTATATTGTTTAGGCATCTATTTGGTTACAAACAACTGACATTTTTAAGTAGCCATTGTGGAAGATCACCCTAATACTACAGCAATTAAATATATATTAAAGCTAAATACTATGTGAAAAATAAACCAGCAACTTGAAAGAGTGATGTAGTCTGACTACTTATATCATCTACCTTGCAAATTTATTGTTAACTTGACCCTGAAGCAAAAAAGTAATGTTTTGTTTGTTCTCTTCTTAAAATGATGTCTGTTCTTATTCTTTATTAGCTCCTTACAACCTCCTTTTCATTTAGTATCTCAGTTCAACAATGAAACATCAGCTCTGCAGAACAGAAAAATAACCATCTGTTGTATTTTTAAAAAACTATCTGTGTAATGCAATATAGTATGGAATGTCGTTGTATCTGCAGGACAAGTTAGTATCCTTCTGCTTGTCTTCTCTCTGTGCCTCTCTGAGAAGAGCCTGGCTGCATCTTCTGCACACACCCCATTAAGTACTGGCATATAGCAGGTAATCTCTAACTTTCTCATCCCAAGGCTAAACAAAATTAGTGGCATCAGCCTCTCCTCCTACATTTGTGTGCTTCAGCCCCTTAGCCATGTTAGTGGCCCTCTGATAGGCTTTTCTGACAATAAAATTGCAAATTTGCAATAGACATATTATAAACTTAAGTTTCTTCCCAGAAGATTAAATTAAGCTAAATGAATTGTTAGGCAGTCAACTAATTTAGAGGAACAAAACCCAAGCAATAGAGACTTGTCAAAACCAGTTGTTGTTAAAATAATCTGATTTCCTTCTCTTACAAAACAACTGGGCTATTAGATAATGAAGAAACAATAGATGTTTCAGTTTGCCTTTAGGACTGTTGTGTTCTATATCAACTTTCTTTAATTTGCCTTTTAATTTAATTTTTTTTTATTTGTCTGTAATTTAAAAATCCACGAAACAGAACTCCCAATATCATCCTCAGCATTCAGCAGTGATTTAGTTTTCAACTGTGAGAGCATTTTAAGTGCATTTCAGCACACTTGAATATAGTCTAGTCTGTCCCAGCTTTTGCTCAACTTTTGTTAAATTCAGATATGGCCTCATGCTGAGTTTAAGTTTGTCCAAATCCGAACGTCACCTGAAGGATCGTATTCTGTCACCAGCTGCATCTTCCTGCCTCTTCCCTTCAGTTGTCCTTTGCACTTTTGTAGCTTCATAGCTTGGAAGGCTGTACAGAAATTTGAGGAAGAAAGAGGCATTTCCTGTTGTGGCTCAGATGCTAAGACTGGCATATTTTTACTGGGAATCCACAGCTCCACGTTTTTTTGTGCTTTCATTAATAGAGAGATCGGATGAGGTCAGTCTGGAGAGGTTGTAAGCACTCTGGAGGTCAGGATCAAAGTGATTTTTAAAAAATGAGTTGAAATTACTGAGTTGAAATTCAATAGGTGCAACTACAAAGTATTACAGCAAGAGAAATTCAGTGTGCAAATAAAAATTTAGGGGAAGCTCAGAGAATCGTTTTGTGATCATAGCAGTATTGGCTCAGCTTTAATATGGAATGAACACTGAGATTTAGGGACTTTAGTTGCAGAGAAGCACCGCTTCTAGCAATACAAACATTTGTTGTCTTTCCTGCTGGGGCTTTGCTACCCCTGTGGATCTGTTGAAGACCAGTTATGTAAATAGTCTGAATTTATTACAGGCAAAATTACCTATTTGACTCAGAGCACAGATTCAACTTCCTGTTAATAGTCTGCCTATTCTGAACTGGTGTGTTGAGTGATTGGGAGCGTGTGTGGAGAGCGGAAGAGCGACCTTGGGGTGCACGTGGGGGCTGGAAGGGGTGAGAAGCAGATGAGTGCTTCCACCGCATGCCTGGGCCCTCTTTATCCAGAGCTTTAGGAAACACGGCCCTAGTGAAGCTTGGACAAAAAAAAATAATTGTTTATAGGTAAGAAGATTTGATTAGATGTTACGAAAAACTGATCAAGCTAACTAGCAAAACTGAACAATTCCCTTCTGTGGAGATATTTAAAAGCAGAATAGAGAAATATTTCACATACTTCTGTCTTATCTCAATGGAAAGAACTAGATTCTTCCACAGAGGACTCCTCCAGGCCATGTATTTAATCTATTGTATAAGTGAAATATATAGGCCATAATGGAGGCCCAAAATAAAAATAAATAAATAAATAAACCAAAGCAAACAAACAGAAAGATATACTTGGAGAATATTTTTAATAAATCTAGAGTTTGGATGACATGGGTAGGAAAGGCCAAATGTGTTAGAAATAGAACACAGTTGTCTGATGAAAATACATTTTGATGTGAATGAAGGGTAACCTGCTAAAATCATACTTCACATGTACAGGGTCCCTTTTAAATAGCTCCCTGCATGTATTTGAAAGTTCTTGCTTTTAATGAGTGATTATTAGGTGTATATTTAGAGCAGTGGAAGATATGAGTCGTTATGAACTTTCTAAATATTTTGAACAAGGCAAGCTAGACAGGTGTGTCTAGTTAACTTGGTCAAATACAAAAGGCAGTGGGCAACAGCTGAGTCCCTTGCCTAAGAGTTATCATGGATCCCTAGAGTGTGATGTAGCAGGAGTATTTGGCTAATATCTAGCCTTATTGGGTACAGCTAAATGTTTCCATATACAGAGCTATGTCTTAAGTCTCTATTTTGCTTTAAAAATAGATTTCAAAGAACATTTTTGAATGCTTATTTGCTTGCCCATGAAGTAGGGAATGCTTTGGTAATGTGAGTATGCTAACCCCATTCTCCTTTGCAAATGTGTTGTGGTAGCTTCTGATCAAATGATCAAACCGTTCCTCAAACAACTGATTTTTTTTTAAATTATTTTCACAACCTGAGATGCATATTCATATTCTCTGAAATCTCCAGTTTATTGGAGTTTCCATTTTATTGAAGTTTTAATGTTCAGAGGTGTCAATAACTGAAGAAACTAACAGGGATGTAGGAAACGCCTCATTACCATGGTACAGCTAGTGTTCTACATGGCCGTTTCTTTACAGAACTATTGTGCTAGATGGAGTTTCCACTAATCATGTGTTTTAGTGACTTTTTTCGTCCAAAATCTTAAGTTGGCTACAGTGTTAAGAAATGTTTTTATCAATTTTGTCTCATTATGCTATTTTATATGATTTTGTATTGTTGCAGAGAGTTAGGCTTCTGCTTTTTTTGCAGGTAGAAGAAAATGCCTGGTTCTGTTAATGCCTTGCCTGTTAATGCCATAATGCCTTGCTAAGGAATTATTAAGTACTTCTCAGCAAGGGGCTTTATCTCTGCAGTTCCCACACACGTTTTCCCAGTGAGGTTTTGAACTTCTAGAAGAGTTTTTCATTACCAAAGCAATAAGGAAAAATACAGCAATACCAGATGTAGAGTTTCTGCCTCCAGAGAATGGTAGTACATAGTGGAGATAGAAAACTAAGCAGAGGTCTTAAATAATAAATGAGCAGAGCAATTACACTAATAGCAGCTTCTGTTCAGTTTGTGTTAAACGTAGTATTTTTCTGAACACTATGTGTGGACTATTGCTCCTGGCAATATTGCTGCTGGTGCTGAATTGTGCTTTAGCAATCCTTTTGCGGATGAGTTCCTCACTAAGTTAAGAACTGTCCAGTGCAAGGATGTTACAGGACAATTTCTTTATAGTAACAGCATGTGCAGCATCTCTGATGCTTATTTAGAATTCCAGGAGTGTACTGAAAGGTTCTTTTACTGCTTTTTAGCATTTACTTTTGGATACTTGCTTATATTTTAGAAATAGATATGTGTAAGTTACTGGAATTGAAATTGTACAGATACAGCCAAAAATAGTTTTAAGCCAACTGTTAAAATTGAAATTTTTGGAAATGTTTTTTTTTTTGATTTATTTTGTAGTATGCTTCTGATATTTCTTAATCTGCACAACTATACAGTATTACAAAACTGCTTAAAACAAACACTGCTGTGTATGACTATGAAACACTAGAGAACAGGGAAAAGAAATAATTTTGTTCAGAATTTATGTTCTGTTAACAGTGGATTTTTTTGTGTATTGTTTGGTGAGCAGTAACTATCTTGAAGCTCCAGGCATAGACAAGATAGTATAGAAATGACAGTTTTAAAAAATCAGGCTGCTTGTATACGTTTTTTTTCCTCTTCTGAATTCAGTGTATCACAGAATCACAGAATGGTTGAGGTTGGAAAGGACTTCTGGCGATCATCTGGTCCAACCCCCCTGCTCAAGCAGGGCATGCGTGTTTACAGTTGGATATTGAAAATACAAATGGTGAAGCTATGAGCAAATATGTTCATTTTAGCTGGATGCAGGTACTCTACAGAGTATCAGAACTTCCATAGGCATCACGTAGCCAGGATGCTATGTGAGGATGCATGTGCCAAGACTGTCAAACAATGTCAGGGTCATATGCTTCCTTCAACTTCTTCAGCATTCTTTTTAATGTCATTATCCATCTATTGTTGCAGATTATACCTCTGAAGTCTGTATCTTTAGAAATTCTACAGTTGATTAGTGTAGTTCTCTGTACCTTCATAATGCAACTCCTACCTTTAAAAATCTAAAATTGGTGAAATTATTGTAAAATTAATATTTAAATTAAGCACACACACCATTATCTTGTCTTAAAATGTAATGTGTAAATTCAGTTTCTTTCATGCTCAGGAGAGCTCTATATAGGACCATCTCAAATTACTTGAGACACCACCTCACTTCATGGGATGCAATCTCCAGCATGAAGCTTTGTTGGAGAAGCAAAATAATCATTCTTAGCGGAAGTGTACTTTGCACAGAAGACAGAGCTTTTTGCTAATTCAGTATCAGTACGAAATCATTAAAAATGCAGTGAAAAATTAAAGCTATTTGAATGAGTAAGTCCCCAAAACTTCTGGAATAGAAGAGCTTATCAGCTTCTTTGTTGTACAGTTCCAAAGTACTGTGGACTCCTTAAAAGTATTTAACAAAAGAATTCTTCAGAGATACAGCAACCAAGAGACATGAGAATAGCCCTTTAAATTCACTTACTAGTGCTTGGAAATAGAAAGGCTACGTGCAATTTTTGGAAGCTGAGAAATCTAAAGTTAAGGTGATTTGAGAAAGACGGGATTAAATAGACAGTGTTACATTTGAATTAAAATTCATTGTCAAATATATGCAGTAATATTTGTTACTTGTCTACAAGTGTGTTCCCCATGCTCTTTTCATAGCTATGATCAGATGTATCATCTCCAATAAACAAAGAAGTGCTGATCTGAAACTTTCAACTGTAGAAAATGAATGCCCTCTCTGCATGTCTTTCAGTGTCATTGGAACAGGCATCCTTTATTTTCAGTTGTCTCTCGAATCTCAGGGATTTCATGTTTTTGTGTTAATAGTTTTAAAGAGGATTTGTATTTATAGAATTTAAATTTTTGATCATGCTTCAATTATTTTATTTTATTTTTTTAATTTGGATTACGTTCACCTGTATGGTCCTGTTTGGCATCTTTTAATCTGTCCTGTTAATTAATGTTAAATAAATCTGACAGTCCTCTAAATATAAAATAAATGTGTTTTTGTAGGCAGTAAACTGCACATCTGCTATTTATTTAAGGTGTTCAGAGGTACTTACTATTGTGGTCCTGTGAATTTAATGTAAGTTAGTGTAATTATCATTATACTTTAGAGGTAAGAAATTGATCACACCTTCCAAATGGAAAACAGAAAAACAGGGATATAAACATTTGGTATTAGTATAGCACAAATATTTATTGTTAACATAATAATTATGTTTTATAAAATGTGTCAGTATTGCACCTGTTTTTCAAAAGAGAAAATCTAGGTATTTGTGCAAAACAGAGGTTCTTGAATGCTGGTTCAGTATTTTTTTTTTCTATCAAGTCACTTTATTTCCTTGCTTTACCACCAATGCTTAGTTAACCTCTCAGAAATCATAAGGTTTGGGTCGTCATTAAACAAATCCAGATAACATCAAGTTTGATCCCTGGTGTCACACACAGTCATCATAGATGTATTGCTCACATCACAGCATTTAGAACCTTTGATTGCTCTGCCAATTTTCCCAATTAGGTTTTAAGGCAGGAAATGGTTTTAATGGCCACGTGCTATTTATAGACATTTCTTGTTCAGCAAGCTGAGGTTTGCTGAAACTTCTCTCAGCTGTTCTTACAAGTCTTTCTAAGTGCTTTTTTTCCTTTTTTTTTTTTTTCTGTTTTCCAGACTTCTTTAAGTAGAAGGCAATCACTATTATAATTTTAGGACCCAATATAAACATTTCAGGGTACATAATGCTTCACCTTCCTCTGTTTTGTTTGTTTGTTTTAAGTCAAACTGACAAAACACAGATAAACATCTGCACATTTATCAGCAAACATAAGTCATCTTTGCACAGCTAATGTGAAGTCACTGGGACTCTGCAGGAGCTCACAAATCTGTTTTTTGATCCTGACAAAGGTTGAATTCTGAAATTATCTACCAGAAGTAGTTCCAAAAATTCAGTGAGTGTCTCTTTCAGGTCATCTTCAAATTATTCTGAATTTTCTGGGATATTTCAGTGAACCTTTGCAGGAGGGTTGATACAAAAGTGAAAGAAAGATTTTTCTCTGCTTGTCTTCAAAGACATCCCTGTAAGAGCTGTTCCTAAGTGCTAGAAAGCAGTCCAAAAAGGTAGATATTTGCTATCTTTTGTGTGCCTTGTGTGAAGCTAGTTCAGGTAACAGTTAGGTGATTTCTTGGCCTGAATCTCTCACTTACTGATGCTAGCTTGATATCATGCCCTGGATTCTTACAAAAGAAATAGCAAGTCTTAAGGGAGTCTAGGTTCTCCTCTGTGCTTACTTTGAGAACTCCACAAGAAATTATTTTGGACACTGAAGTCTATGACGAGGCTATGAAACTAAAAAACAGTGACACGAGCCAATATCTGTTCACTTAAGATGCTTAAAAACAGACTTGGCTGTATTTCATGAAAGTGTCACTAATCTGGCAGAGAGCGAACTGTGAGTCTTAACATGAAATTTCTTCTTCCTTTTTCTGATTTCTAATTCTAGTCTAGAAAGTAGTTAGAAAAGGACTGAAGTGAGATAAAAGTGTGTAATTTTAGCTCAGTGGTCGTAGCAATACAGAGAATGCATGGCAGTTAAACTTCTATGATGAACTTTTGCCTGTTGCAAAAAATGTTGATGCATTTTAATATTTTTTTGTTTTGATAGGTATTTGCATATTTTCCAATGACAAGACTTTTTGTTTTCTGTAAGATGCTATTATCCCAAGTGTTAATGGGTTTCCAGCTATTCAGATGTAATAATATACCTTAAGTATTTAACTATAAATTTGAAAAATCTTCATGAACAGTCTCTCAAAGGAATACTTAGAATGCACTCGTAGTAAATGGGCTCATTTACTTTTAATTTACTAGAATTGCTGATATGAGAGTGGTTGTAATGTGGATAGTATATTAATCCGTGCTCTTGCCTTGTATATATTAGATTACTACGTTCAAAGTCTAAAACATATGAAGTGATTTAGGCTCACATTTGTTACTTAGAATCACAGTTGAAAAATGATAACTATCTTTTGAGCTAAGGCATTTGAAATAAATACAGCAACCTTAAAAACAAACAATGCAGTAATAAATTAAGTTAGATGTTGCATGACAATATATTTTTTCTAAAGTATTTTTGTAGGTGAAGGGGGTCAACAGAAGGCCTTTATTAATGTTTGTGCCAATTTATAAAAGCTGTCCAGAAATACATTCACTTCAGATCTTCTTTGAAAAATAAAGCCTTCTTAATGGCAAATTCTGAAACAATTAGCTTGATCTCATTCTGTGGAGAGACTGAAAAAATCAAATCACCCTTTGGCTGTACTATTTCTAATAAAAGCAACTGGACTTTAAATAGTTTTTTTAAAATGCTTTCAGAAACAGTTGTGAAACAATTATCTGATTTCGTTTTGTTTTCATTTTCCTTTACAGGAAAGAGAAGTGGAGGAACTGCAATTAATTTAAGTACTGTAATATTAATCAAAATGTTTTTGACACTGGAAAGCTGAATATCCTTGCTCTTTATGGAGGCATCATAAGTAAGAACTGGCTGAGGTTTTGTAAAACTGTCCAGTAGACTGGAACATGGAGACGCAGCTAGACCCCATGAAGGATGACTTGCCCTTAATGGCCAACACTAGCCACATGCTTGTAAAACACTATGTATTGGACTTGGATGTAGATTTTAAAAGTCGAGTTATTGAAGGCTTCATAGTTTTATTCTTGGATACCGGGAGCAGATACAGGAGAGCCAGCAGTACTGGTGAAGAAGGCTGCCAGTTTGATGAAACCTGCAAAATTAGGGCATCAGAACCTGGCCACGTTCTTGTGTCAGATGCAAGTCTCTGTTCATCTAAAACGAAATATAATGATTTTGCTGTCTGTGGTAAAGGTGAAAAAGATACTTCTGATAAAAATGGTAACCATAGCAACAAGGAACAGGCTTCTGGAATTTCTAGTTCAAAGAACTGCTGTGACATAGAGCATCATGGGAACAAGGATTTTCTGCTGGTTTTGGACTGCTGTGATTTGTCTGTGCTGAAGGTTGAGGAGGTAGATGTTGCTGCTGTGTCAAGCATGGAAAAATTCTCAGGGTCTGACAAACTAACTGATGTTTCAAAGGAGATGGGAAATCTCAGGAATCACATTGTACGTGAACTTGTGAGTTTACCTTCGGATCGCTGGAAGGAACAGCTAGACTATTACACTCACTGCAGCCAGGCACCTGGCTGTGGAGAGCTTCTGTTTACTACTGGCACTTGGAGCTTGGAGATAAGGAAATCGGGAATTCAGACTCCAACAGACTTTCCTCATGCAATAAGAATATGGTACAAAACCAAACCAGAGGGAAGATCTGTTACATGGACTACAGACCAGAGTGACAGGTATGTGACTTAGCTGAAAGGCTTGGCACACATCAATTTTAAACGTAGATGCAAGAATGTGCAATTGTGTAATGCTGATCAGCTCTGTGAAGATGATGAGCATTCTCTTCTGTTGTATCTGTTTTGTCCTTGGTTTGAATCTTATTGTTGTCCTGTAGGAGAACAGATAAACTCTGTGCTCCATGTACTTGCAGAGCTCAAGCCTGTCTAAATGATTGCGTTTTGTCATACTGAGTGGGAGTAAATGATTGTTGTGTGTGCAGGGAACAGGGAGTTATCACTTAGGGAAAGAGAAGATGTACATGACAGGTTATTTTCATTTTTATACTTGTCTCCTCTTTCCTTCCTGGTTTAAACAACTGATCAAACTGCAGAAAGATCAATATACCTAATATTTAATAGAATTGCTTCACAACTAGTCTTTTGTCAATAATGTAATAAGTTTAGAGATGCAGTCTTTTCCTGTTTAGTCTCTCATAATCAACTTTTAAAATCTCCTTCATCTATTATGTGAAATACATCGATGATAGCAACTGAACTGTAAGAGGACTTTTTTTTTTTTAATCTCGCTTTTATGAAAGTACACAGTGCTATACAGAAATCTTCAAGGTAAGATCTTTACAGGATGGAAACTACTATCTGCTCTTGACTTACACAATGTTAACATTGCTCTACTGTAATGTTCAAAGGTGGATTTTAATGCCTGTTATTTCTTTAGTCTATGATACCTAGAAACCAGGAGCAAAGTTAGAAAATAAAGAAGAAATTGTATCTAACTGAATACTTACTTTCACTCCCAAAGTGGAGATGTATGGTTACCTTTCATTTCAGTTATGCTAACATAAATTAAGAGTCTTCTCACTGACATCCACATGAGGGAAGAAAACAAGACCTTTAAACTGTACATCTGGTATTGAGGTAATTCTACTGGTAAATCATGATCACTATCAAGTCCAGGAGTTTGTCAGTCATATTCGTTACCTACTCCCCTTCTCCTCACTCCCCAGGAAGTTATTTATGGTATGAGTGTAGGAAGTTAAACTCAATATAGTATCTGTAGTTAAGAAAATTCTGAATTTTGACTGAAACATGCACAAACAGGGCAATTGCCTGTAATCACACAATCTGTCAATGTCTCCCTGCTGTTTACTAAAGTCTTTGGGACCAATGTTAGCAACACTCAGCTGGTATGGGACTCTTCTTCTGTGTGTTGTCTCGTGAAAATACTTTGATCATTTGAAGGTCTTTTTCAACCATCTAAATCACTGTTTGACTTTCTTTTTATTTCACTGCACAGTGATATGCTTTCTTTAGAAACAGTTCATGCCAGTTTTACACAAACACACAATATTTTGTGAATCAATAATGAATCAGGAAAAGATGGCTTGACATGGGTCAGGAAGTCTGATGGTTGCAGATAGTCTCAAGCTGTTTTATTTTCTGCCTTTTTTGGGTGAAAAGGCATATTAGGGAGCTGATCTGACTGAAAATAGGTGTGGGGAAGGGAATGCCTCGTAGGAGTTGTTTGGAACTGGTTGCTGAGGTTAGAATGGAAGGTAGTTATCTTGGTGGTGATACAGGTTTGTGTCCGTTGTATCTATAGCCTTTAGGGATCTCCTAGATCTCCTTTAGGGAGTCTGAGGCATTTGTTGCATTTTCATAATACATTTGGTATTTTCAAAACAAATTTTATCTATGGTGGAAGTTGGAAAAATTAGTCAGATTTTAACAATTTCAAACTACAAATAAGAAAATGGGTGATAAATACAGATGTTTATTTTTTACTGACATGAGTTAGCATCATTCTGTGCTCTTGGGTGCTGGAAATGCAGGAAGAAAATGAAGAGTGTGCTTTTTGCTATGGGAAAGGCTTGGTAGACTGTGATACTCCAGAATTTAGGCAAATCACAGACTAAATCCTAAACAGTTGCCATCAACTGTGGGGAATTTTCTCCTGTTATTTTGTGTAATTTTGTTGCCAGTGCCAAATAGTTAGAACTGACTAATTAATGAAGCAGTCTGAAGTTTTTTGGATTACCCATGCCTGACTCAGTGATTTCTAGGGAAGAACAAATGGTATCATGAATGAAATTAAGTAAAATTAAAATCAAAATAAAAACAAACAAACAAAAACAATCAGACAGACCCTGAATAGAAAATGAACTGACTTCTCCAGCTTTGAAATTTCTGGAAATGTGGATGGCAGCAAACAAATATTTCTAAAAAGTTTAAAATAATTCTTCTGAATTAATAGTCCTAGCTAAAAAGGAAGATCTTGAGGACAGAGTTGTTTTAATTGAACCTAATACTTTTTCAGAGTTCTAGGAAGTTTCATGGACTTACAGGACTAATGATGTTCAGATGGAGGTGGAATAAGTGGATGTCTGTGGCACAGGACAGAGGAAGGAAGTGGTGAACACTCATAGAGGCACTGCATACGAGGGTGCAAGGGGCAAGGCTATTGGTATTCCTTCAACGAGAAGGAAGACAAGGCAAGTTGCTTTACTAAAACATGCCAGTGGGGGGACGGTACTAGGTCAGAGGAGGCTGAGAATTAAATAGTATTATGAAAATACTGTTCTCTGTACAGGCAGTAAAAGCCTAAGTTTTAAAATCTAAATAGGAAATGAAAACACTTCCAATGCCAGTCAAAAAGATTGATGAGCCAGCTTTGTGTATTTAAGGGGATGAGTTATGGATAGAGATCAAACCTGAGTTTGAGACACTATTCACAGAGACTATTCATACGTAGGTAAGTTGCTTTATCTGGAGTGAAGTCTATGCTGTTACTGAAAAAAATGATACAAGCAAAAAGACTCAAAGCTGAAGGTTTGTTATTTGGAGATCAAAGCTCACTTAAAGAAAACCACTCACACTTTCAGAAAGCTTCACGTGCCATAGCAAATACAAGTCTGGGCAAGCTATTAAGAAAGGAAAAAAAGTCAAATACAGTATTCATGTGTGTGTGCAACATGAACAAAGTTTGATAACAGCACCATTACTATGGATGGAATGTGTAGTAATTTTAAACTGGGTACAGCCAAGCCAGAGTGCTGCCAGAAACAACAGTGCTAACACCGAAAATGGAACAAGCAATCAATGGTAGTAGGTAAAACTTAAGGTTTCCTATTGTGATTTTCTCTCAAGCATCTATTAAACATGTACAATGGGGACAAAGAAGCACCAAAAGGGGAGTGTGCCTAATAAGCATATAGTAAATAGAGTGGAAAAAACTGTTTGCAATGATATGGGGAATAAGGAGTCAAATCAGCACTCGAATGTATGTGAATTGGATAGCCAAGAAACCAAAGTAGATTTCAGAATAGAGTGGAAAAAGTCCAGATGTGTTACAGTTCATACGCTTAAGAAAACTGTCTTCTGTTTCTAAAGATTGAGGCTGACAAAAGTCTGGATATTTTCACAGAATCACAGAATCATTTAGGTTGGAAGAGACCTCCAAGATCACCTAGTCCAACCTATGGCCTAACACTAACAAGTCCTCCACTAAACCATATCACTAAGCTCTACATCTAAACGTCTTTTGAAAACCTCCAGGGATGGTGACTCAGCCGCTTCCCTGGGCAGCCTGTTCCAATGCCTCACAACTCTTTCAGTAAAGAAATTTTTCCTGATATCCAACCTAAGCCTCCCCTGGTGCAACTTAAGCCCATTCGCTCTTGTCCTATCACTTGACACGTGGGAGAATAGACCAATCCCCACCTCACTACAGCCTTCTTTTAGGTACCTGTAGAGAGCGATAAGGTTGCCCCTGAGCCTCCTCTTCTCCAGGCTAAACAACCCCAGCTCCCTCGGTCGCTCCTCGTAGGACTTGTTCTCCAGACCCCTCACCAGCTTTGTTGCCCTTCT
>VXAA01000327.1:0-72302 GCA_013399115.1 Anseranas semipalmata | reverse complement strand
GCCAGTTTCTTCAGGAGAATGCTGTGGGAAACGGTGTCAAAAGCCTTACTGAAGTCAAGGTAGACCACATCCACAGCCTTTCCCTCATCCACTAAGCGCATCACTTTGTCATAGGAGATCAGGTTCGTCAAGCAGGACCTGCCCTTCATAAACCCATGCTGACTGGGCCTGATCGCCTGGTTGCCCTGCAAGTGCCGCGTGATGACACTCAAGATAATCTGCTCCATGAGCTTCCCCAGCACTGAAGTCAGACTGACAGGCCTGTAGTTTCCCAGGTCCTCCCTCTGGCCCTTCTTGTAGATGGGTGTCACATCTGCTAGCCGCCAGTCGACTGGGACCTCCTCTGATAGCCAGGACTGCTGTTAAATGACGGAAAGCAGCTTGGTCAGCACTTCTGCCAGTTCTCTCAGCACCCTTGGGTGGATCCCATCCAGCCCCATCAACCTGTGTACATCTAAGTGCTGTAGCAGGTCACCAGCCATTTCCTTGTGGATTATGAGGGCCACATTCTGCTCCCCGGTCACTGCTGTGGAAATAGAATAATTAGGAAATCTCCTATTTTCTTGGTCAATAGTCAGTTATTTCCAAACTTTGTTACCATTTTAACTATAGCTATGAAATTAAATTTTGTTTAAAGGCCGCCAGGTGACTCTTCCTAAGACGTTACAGAAGTACTATTAAAAGATGTACAGGGAATGGAAAACCTAAAGGATTGGTCAGGACAGATGCGTGACTTCAAATTTAAGAAACTTTCTCATAAAAACATTGAAGTTTATTAAGTTTATTTGCCAAAAATGCAGGTCAAAGCAAGTGAAAAAATCTTCATTGTTAGAGCCAAAGTGGGAGCAGAATAAGTATTAAATTAATTTACTTTGGATATGGGAAAAATCTGCCCTGTATTAACCTGACCCTCCTTGATTTCCACTAATTGCTGTACCAAAAGATACAACTTCTGAACAGGGGATTGTGCATGCTATGTCTAGAAGAAGCACGTTTGATATATCTGATGTGGACCACAAATTAGTGGGCAGAAGTCCAAGAAATTTGCACTGAAGGATTGGTTTAGAAATGTAACCATCCAGCTGTTGGAAAAAACAGAATCACAGTAACAGAGATTACTGGAAAAGTCAGTGGAATCACTCATCTCATATTTATATTTGGTACTTTTAAACTGGAAAACAGTTTGAAAAAGGCATGGATAGCTATTGGCTGGTGTTTTATTCAACAGAAAAATCAAAACAAGAATGCCTGCTCTGTTGGAACCTGATGGCAATTGTTGCCAACTTGCAACTGTGTAAAGAGATAAGTTGGTATGATTTAAGTGGCAGGGAGCCCTGCTGCTTCATGGAAATGACATTGTGTAATTTGGAATAAGACACAGCTGCAAGCAGCAGTGGTTTTACAGGGAGTAGTCTTGCAGTTGCTAGAGGCTGACACCTTACATGGTGACAACCTTTGAAGAAATACGTGTCCCTTTCTCCAAATACAACAAAGGGATAGATTTGCTGAGCTGGACACTTTCCTTGAGAAAGCATCAAACATGCAGTAACCAAAGCAGGTTGAGATGGCTGAGCCTTAGGATGTCATTCAGGTGTTTGAAGGTGCCTCAGAGAAGACTGAGGATTCCCATTCAGAGAACAGAGCATCAGTTGAACATTTATTATTAGCTTTAAAGCTAATAATAGTAGTAGCTTAATTAGGTATTATAACAGATATTCCTACAGGGGAAAGAGATCTGCCAAGAGATAGTTTGAACTGGTTTTGTTATGACAGTATATGGAATACTGGTGAGTTAGAGTTGAATGAATCAATTTTTCCTCAGAATCCTCACGTCTGGGAGATTATTGTACAACTTAGAGCCCCAAGCCCCTGCTTAGGGCAGAACCAAAGAATATGACAACTAGTGCTTGATTTCTCCAGTAGTCTGGATTGTTGATCACTGGGAATTACTAGTCATAAAGTTGGTCAGATGAGTGACCTAAGACATATTTGGTTTTGTGGATGCTAGTCTTTCCATTGTAGCAGGTAATCAGACAAGTAGTCTGAGTTCTCTGCTTAGCTTATTTGTGCTGTATTTGATTTCCTTATCTCTTCCAACCAGTAGCAGCAAAGATTATGGTTGGCATAACAACATGTTACCTAAGTACATGACTTGAATGTTTCAAGACCACAAAAAGTGAAAGAAGACAGGTGGAGAGAAAAGAGCAGAAGAAGAGAAGAGAAACTATGAAGTTTCTTGCTAGTAGTGGTAATGATAAATCAAAAAAAAAAACAAACCAACAAATGTTGTATCTAATGGTGGATGCAGTCTGAAACTGATTATTTGACAGTTCTGTTCTTTGATGTACCTTAGTTAGCTAGTAATTTTTTCTTCTGCATCAGATGAAAAGAAATCCATATCAGGATAATAATTTTGTTTCTAGTCCTCTTTTGCACTGGAATTGTGCTGCCTGACCCAGAACAAAGAAAACTGCCATCTGCAATGGGCATCCTAAAGGGACACTTTGCTGTTACCAATGTTGTTAAACAGAAATTATTACTGTAAATGAAGTATAAAAATAGCAGAGTAAAACAAGATTCCTCAGGGGAAACAAAATCTGTGGAGGAATATTTTAGGATGAGAAGAAAATAGATTAAGAATTCCAATGAGAGAAGAAAAGATACTTCTCCATAATCATCCGTTCATCTTATAAACCCACCTCTCTAAAGCAGAACAGCAGACTGTTCAATGTTAGCTGACATCTCAGTTGATGGCGTGCCATCAATCAGCAAGTCTCCAGGTGCTCTAGCCATGAATATATGAATGTCTAATTAGAAGCTGATGTAATCATTGTTCTGATAGTTTCCTCACAAAATTCAGAATGTTTTTGTATGTTTCATTGCTATTTTCTTAGCAGACTTTGACATTTTGAATAAATTTTCATTTGAAGTAATAAAGTAAATAAGTATCTCCGGACAAAAATAATATTTTCCACAGGTGAGAAGTGGAAAAAAGACAGTTTTGAAAACAAATCACGTAGTTGACCAATCTTTCTCCACCTTTCTAACTCTGTTTCTACTTGGGCCTTAATTGTAGAGACTTGTGACCTACCTGTGTATCTCTTTCAGCAATGAAACATTTTAGGAAAAAGGATATTTATGTAATACGTTGTTATATTTCTCATAAGGAGACGATTCCTAGTCCTTGGACTAGGAGGCTTGAAACTAAGCTTGTAGGTCCAGCTTGAACGCTGGCACTAAGTGACCATTCACTGTTGCTTCATTTTCCCCATCTGTAAAATGGTGTTGACATAATTTGTAAATCACTGTGATCTGCAGGTTAAAAGTACTCTCTGAGAGTGAGGTAACGTCAATAGTGTAAACAGCATCTGTTCTGTGTTGTTTGTGTTGTATTTGACTCTGGATTCCCAATCTCTGAACACTAAAATAATACAGATTTAAATATTAACATATTGTGGAACTTCATTGGCTATTCTTCTGAATTCTGGTAATTGATCTGGTATTATCTGTGTGAGGCTTGGACACTTAGAATATTAATATGAGGTGTCTGATCATTCTGTTTTTCACAGTGTGGTATATTATATACACAATAGCTCGTAAAAATAGCTCATCCCCTTGCCAGCACTGTGAATTTAAACCTCTGCCCACACTTGAGCACAGGGTTGCAACATTCTGTTCAGTATTGTTCTGCCATCCCATTTTCCAAGTTGTAACATTTTCCTCTGGAATTTCTTCAGGTTGAAATCACAGTAACTGACTCACTTGCTCACAATTGTGAGACAGACAGTATTTCTGTTACAAACCTAAAGTAAAGCTCATCAGTTTACACTGCCTTTAAATATGTTGTGTTTGCTGTGGGTTAAGAGCACACACACAGAAACTTGGAGCAGGTGAGTTGGCATGCGTTAATTAAGCCAAGCCATTGGTTGTGCCATGGACAACTCTAGATCGAGTAACACAGATAAGACTTTGGACAAGAAGAGCAAAAAAAGCTGTGGCAGTAATATCTCCATCTTCGTTCCCTTTGTGTGGTTGAGTTTTGGCTTTAGGGAAGGAATTATTTGAATGGAGGATTTATCTGGGGGGAAGTAAATGATTTGCTCAGATCTTAGCCATTGCAAAATAGGTTTTGCCCTAACAACTTGTCTCCTATTATCTGAAGTGTCTTGATGATTTTTTCGACTCAAGTTATGAAAGAAACTGATCAGAATATTTTTAGCCTCAAGCATTCACAAAATAATGTCTTGTGCTCCCAGAACAGTGACTTTAAATATCACAGGTTTTAAAAGGCTCAGCAAAATGAAGTGACAGTTTTAAGATTTTCTTTTTTTAACTGGCATAAACCTACTGACTGTCTATTTTATGTAATGTGTATTTGAAAACTTAGCTTTTTAATAACTGATTCAGAAGGGGTGATGTTATGCAAGTACTAGAAATCTTAATAAAACTGCAAAATACAACCAAAGAAGCAAAATAAGAACTATTACGTCTGTGCACTAGCAAAAAGAAACTAGAATAAATTAATGAAAGGCCTTGTTACCTTCCCAGCTGTGGCTAAGCTGTTAATAAGAAATTGACTGGCATGAAATGTTGCAGTTGAGATAGCAAAGGGGCAGCAGATGAAGAGGGTGCCTAGGAGAGGGCTAGAGAAACTGCAGAAAGAGCAATACCACAAGCAAGATTGCTGTATGGAAAGCTGGAAAGAGTCTGAGGCTGATAGGGAAGAAATACTTTCTTTACATTATATGTGCTGTGGTTGAAACCCTGCAAGGCAGGTGACCTAGCCTGCATTTCATTACTTCCAGAAGAAATGTAAAAATGTCAAGATTTATTGAGTCTGTGACTGCATGAGACTCAATGCTAGATCTACCGCTCTAAGTTTGGATGAGCCACCAAAGTTGTACAGAGAGATGGAATTAATGGCAATGAAAGCACTAGTGTGATGACAACAAGGTGTCACAGATGTTGGTGAAGGTTGCAATGACATCTTTAGAAGATATTTGGAAGAGCTATTGTATGAGGCTGGAAAGCTCATGCAGGAGAGGGAAATGATTAGAGTTATTCTTTTGTTGAATATGCCAAAAATATTGTAGTAATTTTGCTTTTCTTCATCCCGTCTTAAATGGCTTAAATGATACTTTGACTGGTTCATGTCATACTGGTTTGAAACCTACATAGCTGAGAAAGTTAAATGTGAAAACAGTACAACAATATGTTTGATTTTGGACAGAAAACTTAATTCAGTCTTTCTTATTGTAACTCTAACTTCAATCTTTATTCCTTCCGTTTAGGCCATGTGTTTATACGATGGGATCACCAATAAACAACAGAGCCCTTTTCCCATGCCAAGAACCACCCATTGCCTTGTCAACATGGCAAACATCAGTCCGAACAGCTGCAAGCTTTGTTGTTCTAATGAGTGGTGAAAACTCAGCAGAGCCAGTCCAGCTTCAAGAAGGTGAAATATATCTTCTACAGCAAAGTGTCTGCAAACATTTTATAATTAGAGATATAGCTTAGTAAATACATGACTTTTGAAAGGATGTAAAAGCACATAAAGCATGTCTATCTGTAATGTCGATGTCATTCAGTGGAAGTTACCTGCACAAAGTCTCAGTAAGAATTAGTAAGAATTCAAGGATTCTTTTACTTTTTCCAGAGCTAGATTTCTCTTGTTATAGATTGACTTTGTTTCAGTCTTTCTGCAGTTGAACATTTGGCAGAGAAAGTACTGTATCAGGCTCTTGACAACTCCAAGCCTTGGTAGATAATTAAACTTTCGGTTTTAGTTTTTCAGTCCAATTGTAGCTCAATGTGGCAATGATTAGAGCTGTCATTGTGTCATGTCTGTTTCCTGAAAAATACTGAATGGATGAAGAATATTCAGTTTGGTGCCCTGAAAATCTGGTCTTTGGTTTTTTTTTTTGTTTGTTTTTTGACATTGGTAGATCATACCATATGCATAAGCAAACAAGCAAGCAAGCATTATTTTTCTGTGTTGGTTATACTTCATTCTTTAAACCTCTGTCTGCTTAGGGACTGAAGTTTTAATGGCAGTTATACACATAATACAAAGCATGTCTTGCTCGCATTAATTTTGAGACTGTTTGGGAAAGAGAGTCAGTATTTTCTAGTGTAAGTAGTTCTGTTGTCAGGCCTTTAAATATGTAGCCTGAATTATGGAAGCAGTACTCACTGGTTTTAAGTGAGAAGTTAGGATTTTCAAGCATCTTAATAGTTAGAATTACCTTTCCTTAATTAGGCCTAGTTTAAGTACAGGTTGGTGCAATGCTAGCTCCAGGAGAGAGGTCCTAATTTCTTCTTTGCTTTCACCCACTTTCCCCAAAAACACATAGTAAGTGTTATGCAACAGCACCACTGCTGACCTTAGTCAGTATTCATGAGTGGAGCTGCAGAAAGCTCAGCTCTGTGATCAGACTGTGGACAGGAGGATGGAGCTTAACTCTTACTCACAGAAATGGAGGTAAGTTAAATAGGAACATACTGTAGGATGAATCCAAAATCCAGCCAGTGCTTATGCACACTGTTTTTTAGAGGACAGTGCCCATGGATGTTCAGCATGGCTTCTGCCTCAAAATGAGAAGTAAATTCTGATTTTTTTCTAAGCTTTATACACAATTGTATTTTATTTAGGGAAATTTAAATCCCTAAATAAATGTATACATTTCCCTTTGTAATGGAGAAAGGTGCTGGTACCAGATACATGGTGCTGCTTATCTTTGGATAAGGCCTACCATTCCAGAGACATATACTCTAATTGTAAATTCATGAAGACTTTGTATTTCATCCATTCTGATAAGAGAAGCTCTTAAAACTCAAGGAAGGTCTGCTTCCAATTGAACTATTTTGGAAGTCTCGGTTTTGAAGTAATTGAAAATCTTAATATTTACATTCATCTAGGAAGGTAGGAGAGGTGTGGAAAACATGCAACAATTGGGGCCAGTTTTGTTTAATATTTTAATCAGCAATCTTGATGAGGGGATCAAGTGCACCCTCAGTAAGTTTGTGGACAATACCAAGTTGGGTGGGTGTGTTGATCTGCTTGAGCATAGGAAGGTTCTGCAGAGGGGTCTGGATAGGCTGGACCTATGGGCCTTGTCCAACTAAATGGCATCCAACAAGGCTAAGTGCAGGGTGCTGCACTTGGGGCATTAGAACTCCATGCAGCGGTGTAGGCTTGGGGAAGAGTGGCTGGAAAGTTGCCCAGCAGAAAGGGACCTGGGGTTGATGGTCAACAGCCCACTGAACCTAAGCCAGCAGTGTGCTCAGGTGGCCAAGAAGGCCAACAGCATCCTGGCCTTCCTCAGAAATAGTGTGGCTAGCAGGACCAGGGAAGTGATTGTCCCCCTGTACTCTTGTTCAGTTTTGGGTTCCTCACTACAAGAAGGATATTGAGTTGCTTGAGCGTGTGCAGAGAAGGGCAACAAAGATGGTGAAGGGACTAGAAAGCAAGACTTATAAGAAGCAGCTGAGGGAACTGGGGCTGTTTGGTCTGGAGAGAAGGAGGCTGAAGGGGATACCTCCATCGCTGTCTACAGCTATTTGAAAGGAGGTTGCAACGAGGAGGGTGTTGGTCTCTTTTCTCAGATGACAAGTGGTGGGACACAAGGAAATGGTCTTAAGTTGCACCAGATGAGGTTTAGATTGGATATCAGGAAGAATTTCTTCACAGTGGTGGTGGTTAGGCATTGGAATGGGCTGCTCAGGGAGGTGGTGGAGCTGCCATCCCTGGAGGTATTTAAGAGATGCATGGATGTGGCACTTAGAGATATGGTTTAGTGGTACACTTAGTGGTGTTAGTTTGTTGATTGGACCTGATGATCTTATGGCTCTTTTCCAACCTAAATAATTCTGCCGTTCTAAAAGGCACATTAGTCTCACCTCCCTTTTTGTAGTGTCTTTATGAGTATCAAGTTATTAAGTGGCACTAAAGAACGTTGTTCTTTTATGAATCCCTGAGAAAGTGTACTGCAGCATATGTCAACCATTTCTTTTTTTTTTTTTTGATAGTAACAACACATAGGCAGGTTCCAAGCTTGCAACCCTTACAACAAGTTGATGCTTTATATCATATACTTATACTCAAAAGTGAACAACTCTTTTTAATTATTTTTTTATTTTTATTTATTCCTGGCTTGAGGAATTGCTTTGCTCAGTTTTATTCTTTCTCGACTTCAACCAGTAGTCAAAGTTTAAGAGACAGACTTCTTGTGTAATTCTTCATAGCTGCTCATCGCTTATAGTGATAAAAGAAATTGGTCTCTCAACACTTGCAGAATGGGGCTGATGCCTATATTTAGATATGGCCAAAGTTTTCTTTAAATGAGAAACATACTAAAATGTTTGGATACTGGAAAGTAGCTTAGGCATACTTTTGATATATATAATTTTTCTTCTTTTTGGCCAAAATAATTGTAGAATATATTGAAGTTTTCTGTGAAGTTTTTCACTTTGTGAAAAGATGGTTTGATGAAAAGTATCTTAAAGAAAGGATTAGAATTAGGTGTTTCTGTGAAGAAAAAAATCTTTCTTCTCTTCCCCTTTAATGAGGCAAGTTTATTCTTGAGAGACCAAAAAAAGGAATGAAAGTCTCCTTGATTTCAGAACCATCAGTTAATTCATTTACATTGAATTATCTGGTTATTTTTGGCCATATGTGAACCTTGTTTCAAGCCTTGACTCTGCTGTTGAAATATGGAAAACTACCATGATGAGTCTTTCAGCTCATTTGGGCAGTAATACTTTCCTGACTTGGCATCAAGAAAGCAGGAGTGCTCTTGATTTAAGACTAGGAGAACAGCTCTGCCATTACAATTTAATTAATTTTATCCACACTCACACCTTGCTAATGAGTTGTTGCCTGTCCGTTAGTAGTGGCTGCATGGTCTGAAATATTAAGAGGAAAAAGGATGCTTATGTGAATTTCTAGAAATAGAAACCTGGGGAAGATTTTCAGGCAGTATAAATAGGTATAGGTAAGTTAAAATCAATACTCTATTAGACCAATTAGCTAGTTAAAAAGTCTGTATTGTGAAAGAATTATTTCCTCATTAACATTGTTTCGTCACTCTAGTTTAAAGAACCTGTTAAAAATTTATACTAGAATTAAGAGACAAGCTAATTCTGAGGAAAAACATTTTAAAAATGCTGTTGATGGAGTGTTGAGAATGACATCAGGGTACCATATCATTAATGACAGCGCTGGGGCTTAGTCACCCAAAGTCAGCCTTGTCACACTGTGGAGAATAGATGGGTTTTTGTTCAAATCCTTGTAGTAGTTGCAGTGGGTCAGTTTATGCTGGTAATTCATGTGTCAGCCTAAAGCTTTGTTTATTTATTTTTTTAAAATTTTCCAACGGCTAACCCAATTTATATCCTTTCAGAAGATCTCTATGAAAGCAAGAAATAGTGTAAGAAGTCTTTAATGGAAAGGCCAGCAGAGAGGAAATGACTCATTTTAGCTTCACTGTGCTAATGACGTGCTGAGTGAAAAGTGTGTAGTGAACAGGGAAGAACCAAAAGCAGCATTAAAGCTGGCTACTTTAGAAGCCATGTGACAATGGTGAAGTTTTGTGCTGAACTTTATTGAAGAGAAGCAGCAGAAACACCTACTCTATTTCTGTCCTTAGGTTTTTTCTCTCCCTCTCTCTGGGATGGCATTCCCAAGAGTGTGGAAGATTCCACTTACGGATCTATGTGGCACCCAGAGCTCTTCATTTATCCTGATTTTGATGTCATGATGCAAGGAAGGGTTGTTAGGTTTCTTTAAAGGTAGTAATTGTGCTCTAGTAGCTCTCAAAGACTCAATAACCGATAACATTGTCTGGGTGCTTATATACAGATAAAAATGTCAAATTACTGTTAGCTGTTTGGAATTGTGAAAAGGTACAAGGAAGATAATGAGGAAAGAAGAGAAAGGAGTAATATTGTGAGGAATGATGTAAAAACAAACACAAAGCTCAAGTGCTAATCTGAATAAATTCTTAATGAATTTAGGAATCCAGATTCACTAGTTTCATTAGTAAGGCTTTTAAAAGTTAAAAAGCTAAGAAATGGCCTGTACTGTTAAATAGCCTGTCCCACAGAGATCTTGTCATTATGCAATTTTGCGGGGCATATGAAATCTATCCAACTTACAGTTTTGTCTTTACATTTATGATACACACCTAAAAGCCTTTCAGGGTGCCATCAATGAAAATTATTTTTCCCCAAATTATTTATGTACAGTATGCTTTTGCTGTGCTGCATATTTATAAAATCACATATAACTGAATACTTTTTTCCTTTAAAAATCATACTTATATCAAGTGTTCAGGCAGACAACCAGAGAACAGCAAGCAAGGATTATACCTACGTGCATTTAAACAGATTTGCATTCCGCTTCATGGACCTACATCTCTAGATGCATAGATGCTTTGATCCAACGCTGAGACTAGACTAGGCTAGACAAGTCTCCATGCACAGGCTCCTCATTTGCTGTTTGTATTAGCAGGTTTTGGTAGTAGTGTACTCCTTGCGTATGTCATTTTTACATTCTGTCTCCCACAAAATTATGGCTCATCCTGTCATTCGAAATGAATTGAAGCCACAGTAGCTTGAAAGATACTGATACATCACTCAAGTACAAGTGGTAACTATGGAAGAATCATCTAGAAGTGCTTCAAAATACTATGCATTCCTTATAGAGTACTTAAGGAAGAAAAAATTGTCAGGAAAATGCTATTGATAATGCCTTCGGGGAAAAAGCTTTACAGGGAGCACTATATTTATATATATGCATATATATATGTAAAGCAGTGTTTGTGTAATATAAGCCATTTAACTGTTGAGTTTACTTTTCAATGCTTGTCAGTGTCACTTTCATTTGATTACTGTAACACATACAAAGTGCAAATGTCTTTAGTCACAAGCACCTTTGTGTTGGTTTTGATTCATGTTCAAGAGGTAGATACTCAACCATTAAGTGTGAAATCCAGTGGCTTGCTCCTTGTGAAATTACTTTCACATATTCCTTGAGTCTCTGTCTTGTGCAGACTTCGTTTCCAGCTAGATGTATTCTGTTATTAGAAGTATAGTGCTAGAGAAGCCATCACCTGCACCATAGCTAACAGCAATGGCATTTATTTGGGCTCTTCTCACTTTTCCCAAGGCAAAACATGAGTCTGGTACTCATGTTGATTGATCTCCACTATATATCAGGAATTACAGCATGGAAGTAAAACAGCTTGTCACATGCTGCTCATCCCTCTGAGTCGGTGCTGAACTAATGCTCTGGCATGAATGTGAGAATGCTCTATGGGAAGTTCTGGCTTTCAGATAAGATCAAAGACCTCTACAAGTTACAAGGAGTTCCAGAAAGCTGAAGGGTTCTTCATCCGGGTGCCCCAGCCAAATAGTAGTTTTGGGATAACTACTTACTAAGCTGCATTTTTACATACTAGTTCTAGCTCTATCTTTGTATATCAGATTCTGGGAGATGGGGGTACCTTTCTTATTCCCTAGAGGTAGCTGAGTTGTGTGTTTCTAGTAAATCATGGATGTTGTTTTTACTTATTAGTATCTTTTCCCCCCAAATAGTTTGCACCACCACAAATATAAACACCACAAAGTACAGACAATCTTAATAATCCATCAGGCATTAACTGGTACTGACTCTCAGGTGTTTGATCAGCTACAATGGATTCTGCAGGACTCAAACAATTTTAATGATTCCAGAGATAATCCTATATAATAATATATATATAATATATAATATATATAATATATAATCCTATATAATATAATAATGCCTTAAAATTCTAGTAAGTAATTGCATGATTCATTATTATTTCAAGTACAGGAAATAAATGGCCTTTAAATTGTTCTTTTGCACAGTTATAAATAGTTTATAATTTCTTACTCTTGTTAAATTTAGTCTTAAATTTTGAATGGGATGTTTTCCAGTTTTACTTCACAGAATAGGTGATTGTTACTACATGGTTTGTGTAGTTGTGATACAATAGATTTGCTCTGTGGAACTGGAAAAAAATCATGTTTTGGAAAATGATTTTCGAAATCACCTGTCAGAAAATATTTTGCCTGAAGTAATTACATATAGGAATCTAATTGCTTTTAAATTAAGTCTGGTTTTAAGGAGTGGAAATAAGCATTACAAATAAAAGGACTGGGGTGCTCTACCTCTATTTTTCCCATGTGCTGAACCCTGCCTAATCTCTTGTTGTTCCCAAGGTGTCCTTGCTTTGTCTGAAAATGGTTTTGTGGTACAAAATGCTGTTATTTCTGGTAGAGAAAGGGTAGCCATCTTCCTTTTGACCTGCACTACTTTCTCTTACCCTAGAGGTGGTGCTGTCTACAAGGAAGCCACTGGAAAGTAGAGGGCAGGCAGGAGAAAGGGAGAAAGAGGAAAAGGAGGGGAGTGGAGTTTGTGATCCCAGGGCATAGCGGGGATACAGATAAAGGAAAACAAAACAAAACCCACTAATCTGAAGTAAGTTAAAGAAAGGAAGTATAGTTATAAGAGAAAACGGAAAGCTGGGAGATAGCTTACCAGTGAGAGGAGAAGACGGAAGACAAATGGGAGTTAGACTCTTATTTGAAACAGTACTTCATGGTGGTTGCTGTAGAGAAGTGTTGCCTATATAAAGACCGTTTCAATCACTGATTGGTGAACACATTATATAGAGAGGTCACTTATCATTGTTATAGCAAGAGCTCACTTGCATGGCTGAGTCAGGACCGCTTAACCAAACTAAAACACAAAATGGAAATGCATAAACAGTGGAAGCAGCGACCTACAAACTCAGAAGATTATAGGGATCCAGTCTGGGAGTGTAGGGATGGGATTGGGAAAGCCAAGGCACAGCTAGAGTGAAACTTGGCTAGGGATGTGAAGAGTAACAAGAAGGGTTTCTACAGGTACACAAGACAGCAAAAGAAGACAAAAGAAATCATAACCCATATCATGAGTGAGACATGGGACCTGGTTACAACTGACATGGAGAAGGCTGAGGTACTCAGCAACTTTTTTGCCTCAATCTTCACCAGCAATTGCTCTTACTATACCTTCCAAGTCTTGAGGCAGGGACTGAGGGAATGAAGTCCCATCCACCATAGAAGATCAGGTTTGAGACCATCTGAGGGACCTGAATGTGCACACGTGCATGAGACCTGATGAGGTATGTCTCAGGGTCCTGAGGGAACTAGCAGATGAAGTTGCTAAGCCACTATCCATCACGTTAGAAAAGTCATGGCAGTCAGGTGAGGTCCCCAGTGACTCAAAAAGGGGAAACGTAACATCCATTTTTAAAAAAAGGTAAAGAGGAGGACCTGGGGAGTTACGGACCAGTCAGCTTCACCTTTGTGCTCAGTAACATCATGGAGCAGATCCTCCTGGAAACCATGTTAAGGCATGTAGAAGACAGGGGGATGATCGGAGACAGCCAACATGGCTTCACAAAGTGCAAATCATTCCTAGCTAGCTTGGTGGCTTTCTACAACAGAGTGACAGCATTGGTGGACAAGGAAAGAGCAAATTATGTCATCTGTTGACTTGTGCAAAGCCTTTGATATGGTCCCACACAAGATCCTTGTCTATAAATTGAAGAGACATGGATTTGATGGATGGACTATTTGGTGAATAAGGAATTGGCTGGATGGTTGCATCCAAAGAGTTACGGTCAATGTCCCATCCTCTAGGTGGAGACCAGTGACAAGTGGTGTCTCTCTGGGGTCCATATTGGGACTGGCACTGTTTAATATCTTCACTGGTGACATGGACAATAGGACTGAGTGCACCCTCAGCAAGTTTGTGGATGACATCAAGTGACATTGAGTGGTGCAGTTGATATAACAGAGGGAAGGAATGCCATCCAGAGGGACCTTGGCAGACTTGAGAGGTGGGCCCACATGAACTTAGTGAGGTTCAACAAGTCCAAATGCAAGGTGTTGCACCTTCAGGGCAATCCCAGACATGAGGACAGACTGGGAGAAGAACTTGTTGAGAGCAGCACTGTGGAGAAGGACTTGGGTGTAATGGTGGGTGAAAAACAATATGAGCTGGCAATGTGCACTTGCAGCCCAGAAAGCCAACCATATTCTGGTCTGCATCAAAAGGAGCAAGGCCAGCAGGTTGAGGGAGGCAATTCTCCCCCTCTACTGCACTCTTGTGAGACCTGACCTGGAGTGCTGCAGGTCTCACAGCTCTGGGGACCCCAACATGAGAGAGACATGGACCTGTTAGAGCGAGTCCAGAGGAGGGCCACGAGGATGACCAGAGGGCTGGAGCACCTCTCCTGTGAAGACAGGCTGAGGGAGCTGGGGTTGTTCAGCCTAGAGGAGAGAAGGCTCAGGGGAGACCTTATAGTAGCCTTCCAGTCCTAAAAGGGGCCTACAAGAAAGATGGAGAGAGACCCCTTGTCAGGGAATGTAGTGATAAGACAAGGGATAATGGCTTTAAACAAAAAGAGGGTAGGTTTAGATTAGATATTGGGAAGAAATCCTTTACTCAGAGGGTGGTGAGGCACTGGAACAGGTTGCCCAGACAAGCTGTAGATGCCCCCTCCCTGGAAGTGTTCAAGGCCACATTGGATGGGGCTTTGAGCAATCTGGTCTAGTGGGAGGTGTCCCTGCCCATGGCAGGGGGGTTGGAACCAGATGATCTTTAAGGTCCCTTCCCACCGAAGCCATTCTATGGTTCTATGATCATGCCAGTGCATGTGATTGAGTTGTTCAAGAGAAAAACACTGTGGGATAAATATATAGTTATCCTACACAGTTCTAGAGTATGAATGGAGAGGGCATCTAAAATCTCTGCAAGAAATGGATTGAGCCCTAGCTGCATGTGTAAAGACAATTTAAATCTTGGATCTTGTTCTATGAACATCCAGAGTTTGCATGGTCTCTGTAATGCCTGAAAGATATATGGGACTTGGAAAATAGATATGGAGCTGTATGTCAGTTGCTTTTCTCTTCTTCAGGAAACCCAAGTTTAGATAAATCTGGAAGAACATATCAAGAAAACTGAATTTCTGTTGTGTTTAGTACCTTCATCCTTTTTCAAGGTTTGCTCTGGCTCTGAAAAGCATATGTTTGTTGGCAGTTCATGTAAATTTATGAATGCAGTACATACTGTTCTCTCTGGACTGCTAAACTGACTCCCCATTCATTTTGACATTCTGTTCAAAATTTTTTTTTTTTTTAACATAACCCCCAAAACCTCTATGGTCTTGCTTGCTCCAGCCTGTCTTGCTAAACTTGTTTCTCACTGTAACCTTCTCCACTCCCTCTGTTTGCATAGCACAGACCTCCTCCCTTTCCTTTCAGACAATCTGCTCACTGTTGTGAGAGTCATCTCCTTTATAGCTTCTGCCGTCTTGAATAGTTTTCTGTGACTGCCTTTTGACTTTCACTCTTGTTTCAGAACTCAGTTAAAAATGCATTCGTTTTTCCTCAATTTTTCTCTCTTCCTTTGCTGTTCTTTGAAGGTTTTGCTATTAACTTAACTGCATAGAGCATTTTGTAATGCATCTTACATAACAGATACTACACAAAGCGAAGTTTTATACAGATGACCTCTGGGTCTTTTGTTTTGCTCATTTAAGTCAAAGGTAAAGCTGCTATTGGCTTCAAATGTGAGCAGGTGTGGGCCTTTAACACAGTTTATGTCAGTGAAGCTCTACATTGTACTGCTACGTGAGAGTCTGGAATTTCAAAATGATAAATTGGTGCTGTCCTGGGTGACATCTTTCTCTTAAAGTGCGATTTGCTTGCCTTTGCTCATTCCTGGCTTTGGTAAGTTTGAAAAAAAAGGAGAGAGAGAGAGAGAGAATTTGGCAAAACATTTATCCTCTTTGTTTCAAATGTGTTTGGAGCAAATAAGTTCCCTCTGCTCACGTACTGTTGGGAGGTTAGGAAAATTACAGGAGTAATATATGTACAGCTGGCAATACAGATCAAAGCTTTTTGATGGTAATGGTGGATGTTGCCAAAAGTGGAATGGACTGAAGGAGTGTAAGTGGTTGTTAGTGCATATAAGAGGCAGAGACTTTATCTGCCTCTTAGAAGACTTTATACAATAATGTTTTCTTATAATAAATAGTAGGTGGCAAAATTTATTGAGGCTAAGGAAAAAGGTTTTTTTACTTGTCCTTTCTTTGGACAGCTTGACCTTCTGTGTGTCATTAAGTTAGGAAACCGACAGATACTTAGCTGTGCTGTTGTTTCTTTTCTCTGTGCCTTGCGGTAGCCACTGGATTATTTTTTTCCTTTTTTTTTTCTTCTTTTTTTTTTTTTTTTTGCTTTTGATAGTGTTCCATAGTCCTGGTTAGAATACTGTTGCAAGTATTAATGTTCTCTTAAAATAACTGAAGTTTGTATGTTTCCACAGTTTCCATGGCTACACTTATTTGCCCATGATGCATGTTAGGCTCTTTCCAAGAGCAATTAACCTATTATTATGGTGTAGCAACTGTATTTGGGCCTGTAAGTAAGCACTTGAATGTTACCCTTAAGCTGTATTCTTTTTAGAGGGACAAATGGAAAACCTAAACAACATTTAGATTAATGGTATGCTGTCCTAAAGTATCCTCCAGTTTGTCCACACATGTTCACAGATATAGTCAGCCTATAGTGTACTCTCTGTCTTCCAGCACTGTGTTCCTGTACTGATAAGACTCATCTTTTTACCTTCTAATAGACTCTCTAATCTTGTTATAGCAGCTCCTGGATTATCATACCAAATCATTGACTTTGGCAATATCCCATCTGATTCTGAGCTTTGATTTCTCACTGCCTGTAGGCACATCATGTATCTCAGATTGCCAGGTCTGATTCACAAGCACTAGTGTCGTTTGTTAAACCTTTCCTGTCAGTTTGGTAATGTCCAGAACACAAAGAAAAGTGTTTGTTCTGTGCAAGGTAATACAGATAAAACAAAACCATAAGGTGGTGATCCAGGGTTGAAAGAATCAAAAGTTAATCTTTTGGTGTCTAAAGATTGTTAGATTTCACATCTGCTGCAATTGTTGGGTAGTAACAGTACAGTCATGTTAAGTTTAAATATAATTAAAATTAAACACTAAAAATATTAAAATAACATCTCGGTAATGATTGATTTTTTGTAGATAGAAAAATCAGCAGATAGAGGAATGTTGTGGGTGTAAGCGAACAATAGTGAATCTGTGGTGGTTACATATGACTGCTCTCACATGTCTCAGTGAAATTATTTTTCCTTCTTTAACAAAAATACCAGGATGTAAGGTGGGAGGTTTGGACCAAAATCTCAAGTACGTAAAAATGTCAAGTACTGCCCATGCACTGTGACTGATGAGTCTGTACAAATGTTCTTTTTACTCACAGGTATCATGAGCTGGTACTACTATGTGACTATGCCAATGCCAGCATCCACCTTCACTATTGCTGTGGGGTGCTGGCAGGAAGTTAAACAGCAGTCCTTCACACCTGCTGTCCAGACAAACAATGAGTTTTCTTTGCCATTTTCACAAGCTGATTTCAGGTTGGTGTTTAGAATATTGTTGAAAAATTATATATATTGATAGCATTTTCATTTACTCTGTGGAATGTGAAAATGAGTCATTTCAGTACAGGAATCAAAACAGAACTTGTTTAATCTGAACAGAAAAATCTTGACAGGGAAATAATTCCAAACGCTTATTTCATGGGTAAGGGTGTGGTTCTTTTTTATGTGAAAACAGGCTGCTTGGTGAGCAATAGGTCTAATGCTAGTGTCCTCTGGATTTGCACCCTACATTCTGTGATGCATAATGCCCTGCCTAGCAACGGTACCAGATTTTCCATTTTTTATTACAATGCCTGGCTGTAAGATCTGCGATGCTGCTAGGCTTGGGCCCTTCTGGATACCCAATGTCCACTAGTACCATAGTGCCTACTCACTCCAAGTCTCCTGCTTTTCCTTTCCAGTCCAGTCCCATCCCAAAGTCAAAGCTGGCCTGTGCAGTTGTTTGCCTGGGGTGTTGCAGTGGTCCTGTGAAAGAAAGATGGACCATTTTTTCTATTCAATTAAAAAAATAGCCTGTTGTCCAGTACATGCAGTGGCTACTTAGCCATCTTTCACCAAATGTGTAGAAATGTAATCATTTTGGATACATCTATCCCTTTTTCCAATGTTGTGAATGAACATTACAATACTATTTAGGCCTGCAAGTGAGAATTGAAGTTAAAAATTAATTCTGTGGAGCTATATAACTTGTTTCCACACGTGTTCACCTTAGTTAACAGAAGTCTCAGACATGGCACTTGATTTCCTGACATATTACTGTCAGCTTTTCAAATTCCTTAAATATTTTTTCTATTATGCAATTAGAAGCTTAGCCTAAAAAATACTTGTTAGGTAATTGTTTTAGAGCTAATACTGTGCTAACATTAAGACTGTGGAAGTCCTTACTGTTCTGTTAGAGTTAGTAAGAGTTTGGAAATTGAGGACATATTTACTGGAATTTAAAATTAAAGGATTCAGATGGCTTGCAGCTTGACTAATTTTGTTTTAAAAAAATCCTAATAAATCTTGAGAATAGGAACTTTCATGTTTTGTCTAAGATCAGTAAGACATACCTATTCAAGCTTTAAAATAGTTTGTAGGTTTGATAAACTTTTAGAAATTGTTTCCTATTTATTCCTCTACTATTTATCTGTTTGTAATATGACTACCTATACAGAAGTACTCGGTAATTGTTAACTACATATTCCTCTAAAATACAGTATGTTCAGTAATAGGTATTTTTATTGATTTGATGGAAAAGATTATTGTGACAGTGTGTTGATAGAGTAAATGAGCTTCCTTTTTTTTTTTTTTTGTAAAACTGGAAAATGGGAAATGTTTTTGTAGCTTTTTGTAGCAAAAATTACTGCAAGTTCTAATCAGTGTGATGGTTGCTATTATTATTCCTTTTGGACGAGTTAATTGACACAGGTGAGGTGATATGCCTGCAACAGATGAGCTAGTGACAGTGAAAGAAATAAAACTAATGTCTTGAAAGAAAAACTAACCAAAAAAATGCTTATTTGGGAGTTAGCACAACAAATACTTGTCATTTATTTTGGTTATTAAAACTAGGTAACCAAGCCAGTAGCAGAGATTTCCAGAAAGGATGTGAAATGAATAGACAAGCAGATGTTAAGGTAGTGTCTCACATAAGATGATGGGGGTAGACTCTTGGGCAGCAGGAAAAGGAAGGATTTCTGAAAGAAGTTATTTAAACGTGTAATGTAATTTATGTCCAGGCGTCAGTGAGTTTGATGTGAGGAGATTGTATCAAAATATTAAGCGGAGCTAGAATGTAAAATGTTATCTCCTTAAAGACTCCTTGGCAACTTTTACTAGAGATAGGGTGCTAGCTTTCATGTTCCTGCCTAGTCTCAACTCTGACAATTAAATACAAAGTGACATTCTTTTAGAAAAAAAAATATTCTGGTTTAGACCACCCTTGGAAAGAAACTGTACAATCATTGATGTAGTTTCTCTGCTGGTATATGTAATCAATGTCTACTTCCTTCACAGAGAGAGTTATGTAAGGTGTTAAAAATTTTGGCACTTTCACAAATGTCGTTCTTTTCTATGTGTTTTCATTTGTTTTTACGTCTCAGCACTCACCTGGAGCATGATCTTACAAATATAAATGCTTTTGGTGATGGTTGCTGCAGTAATAGTAAGTGCTTTGACTGTCAAGGCATAGTAGAACCAGCTTCTTTAAGCTGAAATCTGAAACCAAGGAGAGGCTTTGTGCTGTATAGAAGACAAGCTAGGATATGAAGACATGATTTCTGCTTAGATACGAGTCTATTTGGACAGATAAATTATTGTAAAGGTATATGACTCAGTGGTTAGGAAGGATCAGATTTACTCCTCTTTCCAGCTACAACTTTGAATATTCTGTAAGAGTAATGTAAAATAATCTCTATCCAACTGTGATATCTTTAACTGTTTATAGTGATAAGACTGAATTGATATCTATTGTTGTTTTTAACTTAAGAAAAAAAATCTGTAAAAACTCCTGGAGAATTTTTTAGTAAGAACAACAACAGAAAAACTTGGAATTTCATTCTAGTTGCAGCTAATGTTTATAGGCAGTAAAAAAAATTTTTGTAATAATTTAAATAGGAATTCTCTGAATAAATTTTTTTTGTATTGTTACTTAGTTTATCAAATTTTCAGCATTTGTTCTTTTGATTCGCATCTATTATAACACCAAGGTTTTACTAGTCTCTTCTTTTTTAGTTATGAGTAGCTATGTCAGTTCTAGTCAGATATGTAGTAACGATTCTGACCTGTGTTTTTACAGTGCTTTGCATGAGTGAATGGTATGAGAAGATAAATGAGGTAGCTTTATGTGAACTAACTCTGTCATTCTGGTGTCTAGAACATATCATTCCAGTGTCTAGAAAATAACCTTGTGTTAATATACTCCGTTTTGCATGTTTCTGATATCATATTAAACTATTTTTTTTGTTGTTGTTATTGTCAGATGGCATGAAGAAAGCTGTGGTCATGTGGAATATCCCTGCCGTTTCCAAAATCCTGCTGCCAGGTTGCAGAGAGTCATTCCGTATAGAGTCTTTGCTCCCTGGTGCCTTATGAAATGCTGTGAAGAACATTTACTTCAGCTCGTTCCTCAATGCCTCTCAGCTGCTTACACCACACTGGGCACCCATCCCTTTTCCAGGCTTGACGTTTTGATAGTTCCTTCCAACTTTTCCAGCCTGGGAATGGCTAGGTAAAGAAAGTTTGTAGTATCTCATCTCCTTCTGTATTTTGTTAGACTCCTTTTTATCAGCTACTTAACAGGGTCAAATTGCTATCAATATAAAGTTGCTGTGCTATTTTTGTTAAATCAGTTTTAAAACTCTTGTTGTTGCTAAGTAGGTTCTTCTTGGTAGGTTTACTTACATCCTTTGTGCTATGATCTTTAGTTTTAGTTTTGATAAGGCTCAGGAAGGAAAATATAAGCTTATTAGATATGTCTCTGAATTTCCCCATTTGCAAAACTGAAGTTCTTTTATGAGTTCTGTTAATTTCAGTACTTGATGCTGCTATCGTTTTGTTATGTTTTCTTTTGGCAATGACTTTACCATTATGTCTTGACATAATGATAATCTCTTTTAACAAGAGCATGTTAAACTTCAGATACAGATTTTATTCATATTCATTATGATTTTCTAGGCAAACACTGGGCTTTGGAAGCTGAGGAAGGCAAGCTGTAAGGATTATATTATCAAATTTTCATGGAATTGTGGAGAATAAAAAGCTTAATTAAATATTTTTGTTTTTACAGTGCAATTTCCAGCTGTGCAATGACAGTAGAACTTTAGTTCTATTACTAGTAAGGCAATGTCTAACAATTAAAATTCCCCATTTATTTTTTAATTTTCTTAAAAATATGTAAGTTGGTATTTGTTTGTAAGTTGTTATGCTATTTGTTAATAGCAGAGAATGTAACACTATTTTTATTCACTGTTTGCCTAGTGCCAACACTAGAATAGATGCTTCTAGGCATATATATTATGGAAAAAAATATCCAAAGGAGGAATTAAAGGCAAAGTTCTGTAGAAGGCTAAGGACTGAAAGGAAAGCTATATTCACAGACTGTTGGTTTGGTATGGAGCTATTGGGGCAGTTGTCAGCTGCCAGCCTAAGTGCTTAGATGAATCAGAAGTTTGAACTGCTAAGCTTATTATGTTAGATTTCTTTTTACAAACTGTATAATTAATCAAATAATGAAACTTTTTGATTCATGCTACATGTTTTGATTTTTATTTTGGTAGATTTCTTTCTCCAGCTTTCCTCTTGCAGTCCTCTGTAGGAAAATAAAAAAAAAGGAGAAAATATTGCTGGCATGTAGAAATATTGTAAAGATTTTGATTTAGGTTTACTTTCACTTTTTTTAAGAAGATCTTTAAAATTTAAGACATCAGCATTTAGTGACACTCTCCTTTGCCACATAAGCCTCGTTGCTCTGTAAATAACTTCATTGAGTTTTCAGTGATAGATCTTTGCTCAATTAACTCATAAATGCAAGTATCGAGAAACTTACATGACTCCTGGTTGCTTTGGACACCTACCACAGATTATATTTTCTGATGCTTTGCATGGAGTTTTGATATGGAGGTAAGTATGATGTTGAGTACAATGTTCTTGAAGCTGTATGAAATTGAGAAAGCTGCTTAACTATCTCCTCTGACTTCAAAGGCATAGTGCTTAAAGGTTGACGTAGGTCCTTATGGATCATCACTGTAAGTGAGGAAGAAGCTAGCTGTTTTACTTAGATGTATGACAAGAGTAGTGATCAGTGGAACCACGAAGGGCAAGATATACACAGAGTATAAAAGGAAAGAGAAAGAAACAAGAGATGTGTAGGCCAAAATGACAGCACACAGTAGGAGAAATCTTCAAGATTCAGTTGTTGGTATGCTACTGCTCTTTGGGAATATGTCAGTGCTTCCCCTGCATGTACCTTTCCCAGAATTTGTAGGGAAAAGATGCCTGCAGGGTGTTCTGTTGCAAAACCATCTGTGGTTATCTAAGTCCAGATTGCATATTCTGAATATTGTAATAATGCTTTCTTTGTGAAGGAGATGAGAAAACCTATAAGCATTATTACAGTATTTCCTTATGCTTCTTCTAACGACTGTCAGTTCCAAGTGATCTATATCACTGAATATAAGTAAAGGATGAAAGAAAGGGCATGCATACTTCCTGATGTTTTTCATTCAACAGTTCATCAAGCCAAGCACATTCAAATTTTTAAAAATGGAAATAAAGGAATAATTTAAGCTGCTTAAATGTCAAGCTGTTTGGACAGCAAAGGGAGTTATTAAGTGACTCATAATAGCTTGTTTGTTCTCGTTTCATGTGATTTTTTTCAAACAGAGGTTCTCTGCATATAGCAAGCTAACTTAAATGGTTAATTCCTGCCCATGCAATGATAATTACCTAAATGACTTCAGTTAAGACTAACCTATGTGCAAAACCATGCCCAAACCCACATTAAAAAAAAAAAAAAAGAAAAAGAAAAAAAAAAAGTTTGCTATTATCTTGGGTTAAAAAGGGTGCTGTACTATCTACTTTTTTATCTTCTAGTCTATCTGTAGCAGTATAAACATAACAGCATGCCAGCACAAAGGAGCTGTTGTTTTGAGAATTCTAATTGTACTCCTGTCTGCCAGGGAAGGAAGCAGTCATAAATTTTAGTCATTATCTTAAGTATCAGGGCTTTACAGTGTTTGGCATTTTTCTTTCTCTGTTCCTCATTAGCCGATACTTACTGTGTTTTTCGTATCCCCAGATACTTCCCTTTTCTTAAGGGGGATGTTTCCCCAGCATTTTAGAGTGGTATAAAATGATGATAGTGCTTGCACAGAGTGACCTAATTAGGCATTTTAGGCTGTCTATTCCAGCAGCCACTACTGTGGGTCAGCTGCATTTCCCTTGAAGTCTGACTTTATGAGAAAAACTTTACTTGAAAGGATGTTCATTTTACTTATATTTTCTGTACATCTCTTCCTGTCTTTTTTAATTTGCTGTGGATTTCTGTATGGAAACAGAATCTTGATTGCCTATAATAATTTCAAGCATCGTCTCTTCTTCCTTCAGATCTTTGAAGTTGGAAGATTGAATTTTTCATTCTTTTTGGGTTTCACGCTCTTTTAGTTCAAGTGACTTCAGTATAGCTTCTCGCAGATTTATGCTAGTAAAAGAAGAATTGGGCCGACATGGTCTTTGTTGATGATATTATGTTAAATTGTACATAAAATATCAAACGAATAAAGCGTTGTGGACCAAATTTAAATAGCTGAAAATCTAGAGATTCATTGCTTTCTGTAGAACTTTGAGAGTTACATGAACACTTAACAGGATTTCTTATCTGATTTTAGGTTCTCTCACCAGTAGAAGGGAGAGAATTGGAGGAAAAGGAATAGGGAAACATAGGAGGCTGCAAAGACACTAGTGCTCCTAATTAGATTGTTCAGGGAAGAGGTTCCTGACCTTATATTACACTGGAAGTTGGCCACCATTTTTGTACTCTGAGAGCTAACAGGTTAGAAGCAGGAGATTAGAAGTAGCTCCATGTTTTTGGTGCTGTTGATGGCACTGAGGAACTGAGTGTAGACTCCACAGGCATTTGAACACCAAGATTATTTCATGGTTGCCAGTAGAATCCTAGAATCACAGACTGCTTTGGTTTGGAAGGAACCTTAAAGATAGTCTAGTTCTAACCCCCTGCCATGGGCAGGGACACCTCCCACTAGACCAGGCTGCCCAAATCCCCATCCAGCCTGGCCTTGAACACCTCCAGGGACGGGGCGTCCACAGCCTCTCTGGGCAGGCTGTTCCAGTGCCTCACAACCCTCACAGTGAAAAATTTCTTCAGAATCATAGAATCACAGTAGAGTGAGCCAGTAGAGTTACTCATGTGAACAAAACTGGCAGATAGACTTCAAATAAAAAATAGGGTTTGTGTGTTCCCTGGGTGTTCATTCTCTTCCGATCAGTTCATTCCCAGTCCAGTTTTGTTGATCCCATTTGAAAGCCCAGTGTTTCAAAATCTCTTCCCTCTGATCTCCAGCTCCTTAATTTCCTTTCCTTTTGGAAAAACCTACAGAAACTCTGAATTCCATGTTCTTTTCCATTTCATGAGGAAAAAACATTCTTTCAAATATAGACTCTAACTTTTTGTGTCACCTGAGCTTGTGCTTGAGTCCTTGACTCTCTTGCATTGTTTAATTGCAGAAGCCCTCTTTTCCATGGAAGTCATTATTGCTTCCTTGCCAACAATGGAGGGCCTTTCACAGTCACACTGATCTTTGGAATTTCTAGAGCCTTCAAAACTGCTTACCATCTTTCTACTTTTTCATGGCAAATGCACTGATACTTATTTTACTCCCTTGGGGGTTGTAAGCCTTTGTTAGCATTGAGTTGAAGGACATTTTAGAAACAATGGTCTTCAAAAATTTTTTTTGTTTCCAGCACGCATAGTTTAAAAACATAAGATTACTACTTGCTCTATTTGAATTTAAAACTGGTACTTCAGATGTACTAGTGCTAGCACAATGAAAAATTCATAAGCCAAGCACTGTGCATCACTTATTTGACTAGTAACATCACACATCACGGGGAGCTATAAGAGTATTACGGAAAGAGCGTTCTTTGGTATGTACCCTGCTCTTATGTTTTTCCTTAAGCACTTAGTAACTTAGTTTTTCAGCACTAGTAACTGCTGAAAACAGAATACCTTTGGGCTTAGCAGTTTGGTTGTTCTTACAGCAATTTTGATCAGCAGAGCTGGCAAATAACTAGAACCAAAGAACTTATAAACAAGATACTGGTGTTTTCAAGGCAGGATCCCAATGTTAGGCTATTTGAATCCTATTTGGGCTCTAAAAATAGTGGCCTTATTTTCAAATATGCTGGACACCCTTTAAACCCAAATGGTGTTTGATGACAGAAATGTGGGGAGTCCTTATCATATTTATAGATCATGTCAACTTATATTGCTGGCTAACTCAGGATTTAGCAACCCAGCTTTCAGCTCCTATTTGTAAAGATCTTAGTCTCTGTTCTTCTGTCATGTAAATGGTCCTTGATGGTATATCAAGAGGAAAGAATATCCCTTTTTTCAGAACAAGGTATCTCAGCAGAACTCTCGAGTCTTTCCAGGCCATGTCACTAAGGTTGTTAACTTTTTAAATTTAAAAGGAAAAAACAACAACAACAATGACAACAAAGCAGCCTCTTTGATCTGTGCGTCTGTAGCCACCATTTATCCAATCTGTAAGTCTGCAGTGTTCTAATGGCAACTGATAAGTCTATAGCAAAACCAGCCAGGACTATTGGAAACCATCCAAATGTCAAAGCTGAATGTCAGCCTTTAGTATTGTTCAGTCTTGCAGAGCTTTGACTGACCATTTGCCTCAGCTGTAGAAGCCTTTTGTGAGAGTATACGTTTATATAAACTTTTTCATCAACATTTTCAGTTCTGTTAGTTTTAGGAAATATTTGCAAGAGTAAACCTTAAATGTGAACAGTACTTAGTCTATTTTAGGCATATCACTAGTTAGTTATCCAGCCAGAAATAACCATATACAAAAGTTCAAGCAAAAAGAGAACTAAAAGTATGATGTCTGGAGAAAGAAAAATGGATTTTTAACCTGTTTTTGACTCATTATGTAGTGAGGATCTTAGCTGGATCTTGCATACTTGGTTGCTTGTGTATCTGGTGGGATCTTTTTTTTTCTTTTTTCCCCCCCTTTTTTTTTTCCTTTTTCTCTTTTCTTTTTCTTCTGTTTTTCTTTTTTTTCTCTTTTCTTTTTTCTTCTCTTTTTCTCTATGCTCTTTCCACTTTCCCCTTTTTGTTTATATATGAGAGACTGCAAATTGCCTGAGAATTTAATCTCTAATCCTACAAATGATTTTGCATGTCCTCAAGTTTACATTCAAGAGTCCTTTACATTGTGATCAAAAGACATACTTTCATATCTACTCGATATATTTGTTGCCAGGATCATGACTTGGTTACAGTCCTAAGTTCATAAGTTAAATTTGACATAAAAATGCAAGTAAATGTCATGTCATTTGAATTTAAAGAAAACTCTGAGTTTATACCTTCTAGAAATATTTGCAAGTAGTGGTGCTTTGCTTTGCTCAGTGCTTTTTTTTAACAGAATGTGGAGCTAGAAATCCATAGTGGCATGCACCTACAGGGAGATAGTATCTGTCCTTCTTGTGTTTCTAAGGGGAAGAATCCAGCAAGATATTTGGCTGAAAATAACAAGAAGTCCATTCATAAATGCAAACAAAAGTGCTAAATCAGAATTGAGCATAAACCATTTTTTAACCCTAGGTTGTCTATTTTCTTCCTGTTTTACACGACTGCTTAGGCTGAGTTTTTTACAAAAGGATGCAAATTAACAAATTTTTCCAGTTAGCATTTTTTCCTTTGGAAAATTATGTATTTTGTAAAATCACATGCGAGTAAGTCAAAATGGTTTATTTTAGTATTCTGGAAATTGTCTGTGAAATCCAAGTTGTCTAGTACAAAGACTATCACAGAGAGTTGTAACTGTAGAGACTCATTTTAATTTACAGGGGGTTCCTTGTGAATAATAGTTATCCTGGTAGATACTCGAAGTGTTTGCTAGCCTTACATGCTCTGTTGCAATAAAACAAAGCTGCTATAAATAATAATCTCAGTGTACCTATGCTTAGCAAAGGGACTCCAGAGATTTGCCTTGTGGAATGGAGAGGGGGAAATGAGATACTAGCTGAGTAAATACTTGGCAAGAGAGGAAAAGTTCGGTATCTATTTAAAATGTTGGTTTTGTTTTTAATACCGGAAAAGTAGTCAGTTGTGGATGACATGATACTCAAAACTGACTGTATGGCTATATGGGTTATAACCTACAGTCAGTTTTGAATTTAAAGAGATGTGAGATCTGTCTTCTAGGCATCTAAATATTTAGCACATTATGTTTGATTTTTGTCTTTCTTTTCCTCAAATTTGTCACTGTCATAGGAATCGGGATCCAGTCTTCAGTGCTGTAGAATTTAAGTAGAATTTTTATGAAACTAGTATAGGTCTAGTGACAGAGTAGCAATTTAGTAATTTTTACTTTTGCTGAAGCATTACGATACTATTTCAAGACAATAAAGCTATCCTAAGTTCATCCGTGTTGGATCCTTATCTGTTATTAGCAGTAATTCAGAGTATGTGGCTGTAAAACACATGCATATTAACTTAGTGGTATTTTGACATTCAGAACATTTTTTGACTTTTATTTGGAGCCTGAAGTGTAATTTGCTACCACTGCAACCACAGTCCTTCATCCAGTTGTCATTTTGGGATCAAAACAGGATTTAGAGTACTTCAGGCACAATATATTTCCTTACTAATGTGCTGAGCTGTCTTGTTAGTCTATTAACTATTAACAGATGTCCTTTTGAATGCGAACCTGCAAGGAAAATAAAACAAGATCATCTCTTGATGGAAACCAGAATTTGTTTTTCATCGTATTATAAAATTGCTTGTCCTGGTTTTGTCTGGGATAGAGTTAATTTTTTTTTGTAGTACCTGGTATGGTACCGTGTTTTGGATTTTTGATGAAAATAGTGGTGATAACACACTGATGTTTCAGTAGTTGCAGAGCAGTGCTTACACAGAGCCAAGCACTTTCCTGCTTCTCGTGCTGCCCGGCCAGCGAGGAGGCTGGGGGTGAAAAAGGAGCTGGGAGGGGACACAGCCAGGACAGGTGACCCAAATTGACCAGACGGATATTCCATACCATATGACATTGTGCTCAGCAATAAGACTGCGGGGAGTTGGCTGGGGAGGCTGCCGTTGCTCGGGGACTGGCTGGGCATTGGTCAGCTGGTGCACTGCNTCCCTTCCCTTCCCTTCCCTTCTTTCTTTCCTATTAAACTGTCCTTACCTCAACCCATGAGTTTTACTTTTTTCCTGATTCTCTCCCCCATCCCACTGCGGGAGCAGGGAGTGAGCAAATGGCTGTGTGGGGTGTAGCTACTTGCCGGCTTAAACCACAACATTGATACATTCAGAGAAATGCTATTACTTCAGACAAGTATCAGAAATCAGAATGGTTATTCCTAAAAGCATGTCCTTTTTGCCCTTTAGAGTGATATTTGAAAGATTAATAAAGAGATTTCTTACCTTCAATAGCTCTTATTCCTCCTCAGTTTCTTGAAAAAGAGAGTTCTTTAATTTTAACGTGGCAAATAGGTTTTCCTGTGTTTTGAATGGCACTGGAAAATAAAATGTTTGCTACTGTTTAAGAAACATTTCAAGTTATATATAAAGTATTTTCTTAAGCTGAATACTGTTTGGTTTTGTATCAGCATCTTCACTTGACATCAGTTGTGTTTGGCTGCTGCAGCACACTGAGAAAAGAGAGCACAAGATGTTAAACACTTTGACTACAGTGAATTAGGATGTAGAAGTTAGCTGCTGCAAAATATTTTTTTTGTTATATACTGTTTATATCCTCCCACCACTTAACAGACAAATTGTTTTTCACTGTCTTGTGACACCATAAAAACAAAAGGCAGTTGATGTTCCAACAACTACACATTTGAAGTATAAGACATGAGACTGCTTGTTTCTTTAATTTCTGGGATATAGATGTTTTTCAAATATGGTATGTCTTTTTTTTCAGTGACTTCGGAAGCCTTCTAAAGATAGTGTGCTTGTTTTATGCTTGAACGTGCAAAAAATGATATGCACTAATATACAGCTATACACAAGTAGCTTTTGATATTTTTTTTACCCTTTTAACCTTGTGTTTCACAATCTAATAGGTTGATGAAATAGTGTTTGAGGCTATGAAGAATAAAAATTGACTTTAACTCATTTCACTGTCCTTCTTACCGTGCTACATCAGTAGCTGCTTTTATATTTGATTGCTAAAGAGAGATTATTCAAATAATTTGTACAACAAGTACAGTTCAGATGATGTGTCCCAATTTGCTTCAGTGTGATATCTCAATATAACATCTGTGCAATAGTGTCTATTGTTTTCTTTCCAGTAGCAACAGCATAAAGGGGAAAACTTAGAAGTCTACTAAAAATGTGGAAGCAACTACTGTGATTTAAGGTGGATTAAAATGGCTCTGTAGTTCCAGTATGTTTTTTTGTGGCTGTAGTCAGATGAGAAAATTCCGTGCCCTGAAACTAAATTTTGAATTCAAACCAAATTTCAGCTTTACTGCCTGGTACAATCAGCAGTGCTGGACACTGACATATCATAGGCCCTCAACAGGTTATTCATTAGGACCGATCTGGATCCGTATACAATCTAGTTGCTCATATACTATATCAATCTGTCACTCATGATTTCTTCACTTTTCACCTGTAAGATTGTTGCCTCTTTGTGGACACAAATGTGTAGAAGCTGAGTTCACAGTTTTGGATCACTTCTGTCTCTCTAGAGACTGACTCAGTTGTTTCAGTCACCCATTCTCTTTTCTATCTGGTAGGAAGAATAACTTGAGAAACTTGCTAATCTAGGAAGTGGCTAATACCAGATCTTAGTAGTTAAACTGAGGACAGTACTATTTGTTCATCTTTTTTGAAAAGTATCTATGCTGATACTTAACTGTTTTGTGATAATTCAGTCTGAATTATCTGCTTATAGGGATCTTGCATTCTTGTCTTACAATGGTAAAACTGTTTTGTTTGAGTATCATTGGTGATGGTGAAGATGATGGGAAGTCTCTGAAACCCAGTGTCCTGCTTTTGGACCATCTTACAGGACACGAAACTGATCATCCAACTTAGCATTTGCAAACAACGTTTAGGTTTCAAAATACAAACAATACACTCTCCAATCCCCCTTCTCCTCAGGAAAAAAAAAAATCTCACCTGGAGTTCTGAAACACGTCCTTCATTATGAAAAGCACCTAAAGTGAGCCTCTGCTATGGAATATTTCAATAAATAAACCGAATGTTATTCTGCAATATCACAGGCTTTCTTTTGCATTTCTGGTGGTTTTCCATAGAGTTTTCTTTGTGCTTTTGGAAAATAAAATACAATATTTGCCCGTGTTATGATGCTTCACTTCTTGAAGATAAAATCTCAACCACGTTTACTTGTGCTTCTGTGAATTCAAATATGCAACTTTAAATAATTACCATTTGTAATTTTATGAGATGAATATGGAATATTGCTTTATAAGTTTCAAAATCACTTGCTTCCTTTGCAGTAGGATCCATGAATTGTTAAAAGTGCTCTTGGCGAGTAAAACTCGTACTTGAGTTTCTTGAAGAGGTAGGACCTGCATTGCAGTTAGAAAAGCACAAAATCCACACATCTTTATTAATTAAATAAACATTCTTAAAGTTGGCTCTAGTACAGAAATTCACTTACTTGAAATGAGTGAAATAAACATTACATTGTCTAGAATAAGCCTCTTAATATGTCCCATTACTTTAAACTAAGGCCTTAAGTTGGAACATGAAGTGATTCCCTCTTCTTTCACTCCATCTCTCTTGGCATTAGCTGCAAAAAATGTTATTTCTTCCTGCAGTAACTGGAGAGTTAATGGGGCCCTTTGTGCTGCTACTGTAGAATAGTGACTGCATTTTATTAAATTCTGAGATTGGAATTATTGCAGAGCCCACTAGCACCATTACAGTTAAGGGTGCCTAAGCATTTCCAATATAAGCTTTTATTTCAGTGGTTTATAACTGGCTGTAAAAACTTGTCCCTGGATTAACGATGGCATAAAATGCTTTGGCTCATGAAAAGTATGTATATATCCACATATATGAAGGGCAGCCATATGATTGTGTATATTATATATAACATATATCATACAGATTATATTTATATATGCATAATCATGTACGTGTGCATAGTCATTTTGTTGGCAAACAAAGGACTTGTGAGTGATGTGGTGGTTGGAGGCTGTCTTGAGCACACCGATCATGAAGTGATAGGGTTTTTGATCTTTGATGAAGTAAGGAAGGTGGTTAGCAGAACTGCTGCCTTGGACTTACAGAGGGCAGACACTGGCCTATTTAGAGACCTGGCTGTCAGAGTCCCTTGGGTGGCAGTTCTAAAGGCAAAGTTGTCCAGGAAGGCTGGGCCTTCTTCAAGAATGAAATCCTAAAGATCAAGGAGCAGGCCATCCCAATGCACCAAAAGTCGAGCCAGACTGGGAGAAGACCAGTTTGGCTGAACAGAGAGTTTCTTCTGGAACTCAGGAACAAAAACAGTTTATGAACTCTGGAAGAAGGGACAGGCAATTCAGGAGGACTATAGAGTTCTTGTGAAGTTGTGCAGGGAGAAAATTAGAAGGACCAAAGCTCAGTTGGAACTCAGTTTAGTTAGTGCAGTAAAAGACAATAAAAATTGCTTTTGTAAATACATCAGCTGCAAAAGGAGGATTAAGGAGAATCTCCATCCTTTATTGGATATGAGGAGAAATGTAGTGCTGAAAGATAAGTGATTTCTATGCCTCAGTCTTTATTAGTTAGACCAATCATTCTCAGGGTACTCAGCCCCCTGAGTTGGAAGATGTTGACAGGGAGTAGAGCAAAGCTCCTACAATCCAAAAGGAAGCTGTAAGTGCCCTATTACATCATTTGAACATTCACAAATCTATGGAGCTGGATGGGATTCATCCAAGGGTGCTGAAGGAGCTGGTGGAAGTGCTCACCAAGCCACTTTCAGTAATTTACCAGCAGTCTTGGCTAACCAAGGAGGTCCCAGTTGACTGGAGGTCAGCAAACCTGCCTCCAAACTGCAAGGTGGGCAGGAAAGAAGAGCCAGGGAACTACATGCCTGTCAGTCTGACCTGGGTCCTATGGAAGGTTATGGAGAAAATTATCTTGAGTGCCATCACACAGCACATAAAGGACAATCAAATGATCAGAAGCAGCCATTGTGGTTTTATGAAGAGCAGGTCCTGCCTGACTAACCTGATCTCCTTCTATAACAAGAGGACCTACTTAGTAGATGAGGGAAGGGCTGTGGGTGTTGTCTACCTCTGTTTTACTAAAGCATTTGACACCATCTCCCACAGTTTCCTTCTGGAGAAACTGACCGCTCATGGTTTGGACAGGTGTACAGTTTGCTAGGTAAAGAACTGGCTGGATGGCTGGGCTCAAAGAGTCATGGTGAATGGACTTCAATCCAGTTGGTGGCTGGTCACCAGTGGCATTCCCCGTGGCTCAGTATTGGGAGTAGTTTTGTTTAATGTTTTTGTCAGTGATCTGGATGAGGGGATCGAGTGCGCCCTCGGCAAATTTGTGGACCGTACCAAGTAAGGCGGGACTGTCTATCCACTTGAGTATAGGAAGGCTTTGCAGAGGGATCTGAATAGGCTAGATCAATGGGCCGAGTCTAATCATGTTCAACTGTGCAATCAGTAATCTATTGAATGGCATCCAACAAGGCTAAGTGCAGGGTGCTGCACTTGGGGCATAACAACCCCATGCAGTGGTGTAGGCTTGGAGGAAGAGTGGCTGGAAAGTTGCCCAGCAGAAAGGGACCTCGGTTGCTGGTTGACAGCCTGCTGAACAAGAGCCAGCAGTGTGCCTGGGTGGCCAAGAAGACCAATGGTATCCTGGCCTGCCTCAGAAATAGTGTGGCCAGCAGGACGAGGGAAGTGATTGTCCCTCTGTACTTGAGTACTGTGTTCAGTTTTGGGCCCCTCACTACAAGAAGGACATTGAGATGCTTGAGTGTGTGCAGAGAAGAGCAACAGTAAAGAGCTAGTGAAGGGACAGAAAGCAAGTTATAAGGAGCAACTGAGGGAACTGGGGCTGTTTGGTCTGGAGAAAAGGAGGTTGATGGGAAACCTCATTGCTGTCTACATCTACATGAATGAAGGTTGCACTGCAGAGGCTGTTGGTCTCTTTTCTCAGGTGACAAGTGATAGGATGCAAGGAAATGGTCTCAAGTTGCACCAGATGAGGTTTAGATTGGATATCAGGAAGAATTTCTTCACAGTGGTGGTGGTTAGGCATTGGAATGGGCTGCTCAGGGAGGTGGTGGAGCTGCCATCCCTGGAGGTATTTAAGAGATGTGTGGACATGGTGCTTAGGGACATGGTTTAGTGATGGGACTCAGTAGGTTAGTTTGATGGTTAGAATCGGTGATCTTGAAGATCTTTTCCAATCTAGATGATTCTATGATACTATGATCATAAATATCCATGACTGCCCTTCATATATGTGCATATGTATGTGTGTGTATGTGATACTAATGATTTTTTTTTGTCACAAGAGTTGCATAGAATTTAAAAAGTAAATGTGTTCTTTTCCCTCAAGTCATCTGTGTATAGAGAGATAGAATATGGAGAGATAAAAATGGTAATTAATTGTCATTACTAAACTTTATTTTTGAGACATTGGAACTAATTTTAAGAATTGAGTTGTCCTTTCTGTATCTTTTTTATCCCTACCTTAATTTTTTTTTCCTACTAACAGAACTGAATAATATGATGGAAAGTTTTGTTGCAGATCAGTATGGAAATAGCTCAGTCTTGTGTTTAATATTATATTGACAATCAGTAGCATTGCAATGTTTCATTTCAGTTTCTGAGTAAATATTAGAGTGCTTATAAAAGCAGAGTTTTTGCATTGTATATGCTGTAAGTGTCAAAAAAGAAGATAGATAATATTGTGGCCAATTGTTTTGAAGCTGTATGATTGCTTTGAAAAGGACCAAAAGAAAGGCAGTGTTCAAAACAGCCACAGACTCCTGTCATGTGGTTATTTCCGATCTGACTTTCTGCTATACCAGGTATACTAAGGATTCTTTGTCTCTCTGTCTTTCATAATCCCTATTTTGCTGGCTGCACCTGGGAAGAAGCAGGTAATATATTTTAGATTTTAAATGCAGTCTGCAAGACAAATGATGCTCAAAGCAAAAGGAAATGCATAGAAAGCATTAAATCAATGGATACTTTACTGCTTGCACCAGTTGCCAGCTGCAAATGTCAGTCTATTTCATTGGTGTCAAGTTTTAATAAAAGATCAAAACTATTCATATGAAGTGGTCACTCTATTTTGCTTTTCTTTTTTTCTTTTTCCTTTTTTTCCCCTTTTATTTTTATTTTTATTTTCTGCTAAAGAGAGAGGAAGGTGAAAGATAATCTTAAAGATAGGGATTTGGGATAGAAGGAAGTGCCTCAGAAAAGTTGTAGACTGGATGAGAATGAAGATAACAGCATATGAGTGGGTGGTCCCAGTGCTGATGAGCTACATCATGTTACTTTGTATGGAAGCTTTCATAGAAGACTGATTTAAGGAGCTCTAGCCTTTTCGTCATATGAGGAAGGGTTTGAGTACTTGCTGATGACTACCTCAGAGAAGGCTAAGATGCCTACATATTCCTACAAAACAGTGACATTACTGAGCAAAATCTCTACCAAATCTGGTCATAGTAATTAAAGCCATCCATCATGATCTCCATCTTTTGCTTCTGGCCAGGGAACCTCTTTGGCTAGTCAGACAGTTGGGGTGACAGTTTAGGTTTGCTTCCACTCCACTCACCCACCCCTAGCCAAAGGCAATATTCTGCTCTACTTTACACTTGTGATACTGCATTGTGCCCAGTTTTGGGCTTGTTATTACAAGAGAGATACTTACAAGCTGAATAGAGTCCATCATGTAGCCTCTAAGATTATTAGCAGTAGGAGGGTATGCTGAATGAGAAGAGGCTGATGAATCTGTGTTTGCTTAGCCTGAGAAAGGGAAGACTAACAGAGAATTGGTATCTCCTGCTACCTGAAGGAGTGTTTACAGAAAAGACAAATCCATAGTCTTCTCAGAGATGCAAATGGAAAATGAGGCAAGGCAACATTTGCAAGTTGCAATGAGGAAATTCAGGCTAGATACAAGGAAAAGTGTTTCCACAATGAGTGTGGTTAAGCACTGAAACAGGTTGCCCAGGGACCTTGTAGTCTCTCTGTCCTGGGCGGTGTACAAAAGAGGTGCCTGAAACCTGATTCTGAGATTCTAACTCTTTGTTGCTTTCACTTGTGCTCCTGCTTTGCTTTTTACGTTCAGTGACAAGTGACACCCATCCTAGCTCCCACCTCCATGTTGCCTGTGTGACTGACTCATGTTGCCATGGTACTTTGAGAGCCTTTCAACAGTTAAAATATTTTATTTTCAGGAAGTCCTGGGAAGCAGTGGGAATGTATTCTCATTTTGCAGGTGCTAATTTGTGTCTATAGATATTGCAGGAGAATCTTTCAAAGAGACGTGCAGTTTAGTAATCCCCTTTTCCTCTCCTATCTGATGCCAACGTTATGTAGGGAACTGAGTCTAGGTCCTTTGAGCCCAAACCCAGTGTTCTAACATTGCACAGCCTTTCCAAACTCTCTTGTTTTTAATAGTACGTACAAGCTCTTTGTCAGCTTTGAAATGCGTACTTCAAATTTCTGGGCTGCTAATACTACCAGAAATATGTCTTGAAATAATGTGTAGCACTTCCTTTTTTTTTACTCTTTGTTTTAAAAAACAGAGGATGCACTTTCATTATTGATTCTAATTTCAGAAATGCTAATTACATGTGTAGAAGTTTCAGTACATTAGAAACAGTGAAAGCTATTGAAATTGAGGGTAAGGGGTGGGATCTTTAGTGACAGGATCTAATAGTCTAAGGATACGCGTTCTATAATATTAAAAATCTTATTGTCTGTGGTGTAATCTTGTATGGAATGTTTCTGCAGTAGGACAATAGAATGATTTCATTTGCTTGTTTAGAAAGTGTTTCTGAATGTGGTTAAGTTTTTGGGAATGCCTTACTTGGTACCAGTGAGGTCCTCCTACAACATGATTAGTTCGAGAAGGCATTCCTTATCACTCATTATGAATGGGGGAGAGGGTGTGCTTGTTGTTGTTTTTTTTTTCCTATGGTAAGTGGTACTAGGTTTTCTCATCTAATGCTGATTTTACTTGTTGGTTTGATTGGATGAAAGCAGCTGAGATATATTTCTTAAATTCTTTTTTGGTTTCCACTTCAACTGAGAAATGATATTAGGTACAATAGGTACAGTAAGGGACATTTCATTAGTGTCTAGGTGTAAAGATGCCTATCGTGACTATTTTTCTAAATCTTTTTATACCTTAGTTTGATGTAAGCGAAGCAGAGACTGAACTTGCACTATTGTCTTAGACAAGAAAAATGGCTTGAATTTCTTCCCTTCTATGTCTCCCAATCCCTCAAAACAAGTAAACAGACAAAAAAACAAGCAGAAAAGCAGGGCACCTGCCTCGAATCTTACGAGTATTCATGTGTAACTGTGGAAAGAAAAGTGAAGCCATGAGCCAAAAACCAGTTATCTATTTTAGAACATGTAATTATTTAACAAAATTGTAAAAGTTATCTAAAACACCAATATTTTACAACTAACTACATCCTAAACAAGTGCAAGTTCTGTTCTTTCCCCATACCCATGACAACTGGTTTATAATTTAATGTTTTGATTTTGTGCTGATATTTTTCATTCAGTTTTCCAAGTAATGTGTACAAGGAAGCAATTTGCTTTTGCCCATACAATTGCAACTTCAGCAACCAGGCAATACATGCAGCTGACAATTTTTCTTATTTTGAGTCTGTTGCAATGAATGGTGTGGTCTCCATAATGCTGGTGTAAATCATGAGTAATTAAATGAAGTTCTGCAAAGATGTGTCCCATGTGCTTGGGAACAAAATTTGTCTATGAAAGTTAAACTTTTACAGATAAATCCTGAAAAATATAGAAATAATCTTGTAAATGTTTGGGGTTTTTTTAGGTATTAATGATGATGAGTGAGTTATTAAATGTTGTTCCTAATTCTCATGAGGTATATTGTATTATTGTTAAAAAAGAGGAGATTGTGTGCAAATGAGGAGTATTTGATTGAGAGTTTAGAGCGAGGTTCACAAAAAGCAAATTCTGGTGGTGCTCTCTCATGTAATTTATCTAATACTTTTGGGACTCTGGAGGAAGAAAAAAATCACCCTTTCATCTGTGAGTTAGGCAGATTTAGTTTTTGCTGGGTAATTATGCACAAAATCACTTTCTGTGAACACAGCAATTAAACATCTTTTCCTTGAGTCCTTGTTGTTTATCACATAAAAAGCCCTGTCTCCACTCAAAAGAAACATAGGAAATAGAGATGGGATTTCCTGCTTCTTCGGTCAGTTATGATTATCCCCTTCGGGGAGATGGGAAATGGAAGGCTGTGTTGAGACTGCATGCCCATCTCTACTGTGCGGTTAGTTATCTGGAGCACCACTCCTAATACATGGAAAAAAAAAAAGATTAAAAAAATAAACATAAAAAGATGGGGATAATTCTAATACCGATTCTCCTTATCTTGCTTGTAGTATATGTTATGCTAAGTGTGTCTCACTGCTTTCCACCTGAGAAACAGGGAGAATTAGCATGTGATGTCAATCCTAACAAGTATAGACTGCCTCCAGTACTCACAGTAGCTATGTGTGTCTATACTGAGGTGCCTTCTGCTAGGCAGATCTGTGCGTAAAGACTGCTTCCAAGTGCACTTTATTTAATGGTTTTACAGAGGCCAAACTGCTAGCTTTCTCTTGTTTTTGGCTGCAGGGGTATAGAAATCAGTATTGAGAAAGTATTGAGAAAGGCATAGGCAGAGTTGTGAAATAGTTATTTATCAATGTTGTGAAGAAAAACAGGTAAAGGGGGAGCTGAGCAGTGATATCATGAAGTAAAATAAATAGAAATGAGCAGGGATATTGGAACCTGTAAGGAAACAGACTATAAGATGATGTAGAGCTAGTGAACATATTCCAAGCACAACTAGATCAGTAGGTAAAGAAAACAGTTTTGATTGGTGTGTTTTGCATGGAATAGTGAAAAACCCTGAATTTCCTTCTGGTCCTCCAAATTGTATATTTGACACCAGTGAAGTATAAACATTATGAATGTAGTAAGTTGCTGCAATACCAGTTCCTGCGTGTTATTTCTGTCTGTTACTATTTTAATTTTGGGTAGCGACCAAAAGCCACAGTAAAGGAATAGGTCTTCCAAAGTACGTAATTAGTGTAGGGAACATGTAGCCCTGTCAAACAGTTCCTATGGAGTGCTTTTCCTTTTGGTCTTGCGAAGTGAAGAGCACAGCAATAGTTTCTTTCTGAAACTTGCAAATCTTCAAACTTACGTTCGTGTAAGGGTAAAATTTGTGTAGACTTCAAGGTGGGATTAGTGCCCTGCTTAAAACTTTTTTGGTCTTATTAGAAAATATTTGCATGCTAAAATTGCTCTGTAGGGATCTCACAGTCCTTGATGGCATTCTGAAGTGACGGAAGTCAATGGTGGACAAGGGAGATGAGTGTGTTCAGAGCCTAGTGCAGTATTCAGTTCAGAGCCCAATACTATTGTATGTATATATATATATATATAATACCATAATACTATACAATAGTATTGACTGATTATACTATTTATGCTTAGATTTTTTCCTATTATTGTTATTAATGATAGTGTGTGCCCTGTTTGGGGATCTTTTGAAACAAATTGGCCTAAAAGTGTCTTTTAATAAGGACAGAACCAAAAACCTGCCCAAAACTGTGAAACAAGGCCTTCAAAGTCCCTACATGTATTTTTGCAGTTTTTTTATGTTTATTCTCACTTCTGCCAGAAGAAGGCTTTTTTGAATGGATTTCCTATGAACTGGTGCTAAAAGAGCCTGTTTTTACTGTTGTTCTCTTTCCTTCTACAAATGAAATTCAGAGTAAAAGCTTCTATGAGGAAATTCAAGTCTAACTTGATTGTGAAGCAAGGGGAAGGACCACAGAATGTTTACAAACAGAAAAAGAGCTCCATGGAAGATTTATGTTTCTCCTTGTCTGTGGGTTGAATTCTTTCTGCTGGTTTTGGTGTTTTTCCAGAAGTTTGATTGTCAGGTAATTTAAAGTGAGCAACATACACAAGCTTTTAGATCTTGTGAAATACACAGATAGTGAATTATGTACTCTGGGGCAGAGATCCGAGGTTTTTTGTTGTTGTTGTTGTTGTTGTTTTAACTTCCAGAAAGCTTGAGAAGAAAGACAAATAAAAAGAAAGATTAGCATAAGCTAAAAATAATCCAGACAGAACATTTAGAACACAGACTGTGAAGTGATGAAGATTAGGTCTTTCCCTGCAATGAATCATTTTTGTTTCAACTGTATGTTCTTTCCATATTTCTCCAAAAACCTTCCCAAATATGTACTTTGGCTTGTTTCTAGTAGCAGTATTCATATTGACATAGTCTCTGGCAGGAAAAAAAAAGAAAAAAAAAAAAGCTTAGCATAGCCATCTTCAATAATTAATGGAATAATTAAGAATATTTCCTCTTCCATTGCCACCAACACAACTTCTTAAGTTACTGTTATAATCAGATTATTTTTTTCTTATTGCATACTGAGTGATTGCATGTGGGTTAGACGAGGCTTTCACTGTTATACACCTTTGCAGCCAGGATTCAAACCTCTTGCTTTTATAGTACTTTAGGGCTAGTTTCTGTTACCAGAAAAATGCTATTTCTTGAGTAAATTCTTAGATAAACAGAATTTGGTGCTAAAGATCTGACTTTATATGAATCAGGAGGCAGGAATGCCTTTCTTGTCACAGTTTTTTTTTCCCCCAACTTTGAGACTGTCTGCAAGTACTTTATGATACGCTCATTGCCTCTGACCAGGGTAACTTAATCCTCTTAGATTTCAGTGTAGCTTTTGGTTTTATTTATTGTTGTCGTCTTTGAAAACTTATCTCATTATGTCTTTTTTTTTTTTTTTTTTAATAGCATTGGCATTTAGGATTTTTTTCACTTCTTTCAGCTGCTGCAGGTCTATTTTTTCCTCTTTCGTAACATTCACTCCCTCTGTGCTATTGTATAGTCTCCTTTCTTCATCTGTGCTGTAATTCAGTACTGACTTTGATCGTGACCATTCAGTTAAGTCTCCCTCTGCTTAATGGCTTGGATCCTATACTTCCTGTATTTGCTATTCTTATTTCTTTGCTGTCATAACATTCTGTCAGTTGGAAGACTTCATTCCTGAAGGACATTTTTATCAAATTTATAGTGTTCAGCAGGTTATTTCACCTTATAGTCATCCTTTCACTTTGTCATTTTGTTGAACTGCCTCTTTCTCTGCTCAGTCCCCATATCTGCTAGCATGGGATTCACAAGAGCCCAGGTCAAATTTCAGTTGCTCTTAATGAGAGGGCATAGCCAAACCTTTCTTTAGTGTATCATGATCCATTGCTAGTTTCCTAAGCAAAGCTCTGACTATGTTTGTGGTGATATATCCTGTGAGGTCTGGGGTTTTCCCCTAACTTCAGCAGCAATAGGGTGGACATTGGCCTAGGGGGCCTTTACAGTTCTGAGTTGGGACTATAATCTTGGGAGTCTCCAGCGTGTGTCGAAAGGCATCTTCTTCATCTGTCACATGTTCTGTGCTTTTGGCATAGTTAATCCAGTCTGCTTGGCTAGTGTTACTGTTCTGACATTTATATGCTGATTAGTGAAATTTGCTGCTGAATCTGCTGCTGAGCTGTGACTACAACCTTCAATAAGCTGCTGCTGCTGCTGCTGTTTGGCTAAGGATGTAGAACTCATTTTTCAACACTGCAACCATCAGTTGCTGGCAGCTTTGGACCCATTTTGCCAAGGAACATAATTTCCTCTTTCTTTCTGGTTTCCTTCCACTGTGTATCATTTCCAGCTACTTTACACATTACTGTAGTAGTCTATAATGCTTCTTTCTTTAAAATTAAATAGCCTTCCGCTTCTTTGGTTTGGCCAAGAATGTTTGGAGGTGAGTGTTCATGTGGTTTACCACACCTTCCACAATAAATTTTTCTAATTTTAGATGAAAAATTCTGTTTGTTTACAAGGTCTGATGGATGGCCAAACTGCTAAGAACAGCTTAGGCAGCGTTAATTTGTCAGCAAAGTACACATTTTTGGTACTGTAGGAAAGACTGGGTTCAGCAACTGTGGAAAGAACTTATGATCTTCACTGTTATTTTTGGAGAGTGTGTGTTGAGGGGATTGGCTGGCCTTTGCTTTTGCTTTTTTTTTTTTTTTTTGCCTGTAATAAACCAGGAAGGGAACAGATGCTGAAGTACATAGTGTCTTGGAGTTATTGCTTAAAATGAACTCCATGGATATTGAATGTCATGGATGTTTTGTCATGGAGCAATTCAGCTGAGCTAAGTGAGTTCACACAATCAATTCCTTTAAGTCAGTTCAAATATCAGATAGTAAATACATTTGTCAGAGTCTGGGACACCCAAACCATTCTATGATTCTATGAACATTGTATTGACAATGTAGCAAATACCCATGGGAAGATGTTACGGGTGGAGAAAGGTGATTTTATAGAATCATAGAATCATAGAATCATAGAACGGCATGGGTTGAAAAGGACCTTAAAGATCATCTAGTTTCAATCCCCCTGCTCTGGACAGGGTTGCCAACTACTAGAGCAGGCTGCCCAGCGCCACATCCAGCCTGGCCTTGAATGCCTCCAGGGATGGGGCATCCACAACCTCTCTGGGCAACCTGTTCCAGTGCCTCACCACCCTCGGAGTGAAAAACTTCCTCCTAATATCCAGCCTAAATCTCCCCTGTCTTAGTTTGAAACCATTCCCCCTTGTCCTATCACTATCAACGTGTGTGAACAGGCGTTCCCGCTCCTGTTTATACGCTCCCTTCAGGTACTGGAAGGCCGCAATGAGGTCTCCCTGGAGCCTTCTATTCTCCAAGCTAAACAAGCCCAGTTCCCTTAACCTTTCTTCATAGGAGAGGTGTTTTACCTACAATAAAACCTGAAATGAAATCAGTGTCACTGTCACACTCAAGTGCACGCTGGAATGTGCACGTTGTCCGGGAAGTCTGTCCAGCAGTCAGGCACCACAATACTTGTGTCCAGTTGTTAGGCTCTGGATCAGCTATGAAGACATGGAAGTCATGTTTCAGGTCCTTAATATCTCCCAGGTTCTTCTTGGGTTGACAACCATGTGCAGGTTTTGGATATGCCTTTTGGGGTATGTCTTTTTGTACCCTTTTGAAGCTGACCGTGATCAGTATTTCCATTCTCTTTGACCTTGAGTCATCAGGCTTTGTTCCTTGTCCTTTGTCTCCCGGTCTGGGTGCCTTTGGAAACTGCACTTAGGTGTGCTGAGCTCTCAATTGCCCGCTAATCACTGTGCCAGTAGTTCAGGACATGGAGAGCCTTTTCCTTACTGTGTGGTCCTCCTGGTGCCTCTACACCTAGGCATCGCCATTCATTCTCTCTTCACACCTGCTGTCACAATTCTCCACTAAATTACTAAAAACAAAATAAGATAATAATGAACTTTTATCTTCTGTGGCTTAGTTTTTGCTCTCTCAATAATATTTTTTTTTCCACAGAAGTTCTGTTAAACAGTAACATCAGGACAACTTGCAGCTGGTGGTGTTAAATTCAGACTAAGCTATGACTAGAAACCAGGAGAGTTATCAGTAGGACATGTAAGCCAGTATCAAACCTGTAAGCTGCAGTTATGTAAGGCATGTGCTAGCAGTGGGAGATGTACAGAGCCATTACCACACTGAATCCCGTGCCTCTGTCTCAGCAAGATAGAAATTCTGATCAACAGAGTCAATACGATTTCTGACTGGAGAATATACCAGTAAGTCAAACAGGCCTACGCAGGAACCTGTGTAGCGCAAGAAGCTCCAGACAATATGGAAAGAACCAAAATGCAACTTGTGACTAATTATTAGCTCAACAACCTGGACGTGTTGAGCCAATAATACTTGCAAAGCCTCTTGCTTGGCAACAATCAATTCGGACTCAGTGACCTCCAGAATCAACTACATTTATCTTCAGCTAACTGGATCTCTTGCAGAGGTGTGTGTAGACATAACACCAATGGGCAACAGGGATTGAACAGGAAACTTAACAAAAACCTAGATGTTGATATCATCCTTGTGGCTCAGAAGTGTGAAAGGCTATTATGGTAAGAAAGGCTCTTGCCATAATAGTAGGATGTAGCAGAATTAGATTTATATGCAGAGGCTTTTTCAGGAACATATCAAACATTTACTTTTCTGATTGGCTTTCCATAGAATTTAGAATATATTTCAAGGCTTTGAGTATCTCAAAACCCTCTGTCATACCAGCACAAAAAAAATAAAAGACCATGTAGGGTTTTACTGTGGTGAAATCTGTGGTGATCTGCAACACAGGGGAAAACTAAAGAAAACAAGCATATCGGGAGATAAACATTAATGGGGTCGATCTAATTTTGCCAAGTGAATTCTCCGAAGAAGTAGGAAACAAGACATATTTTACCACCTTGCTATCAGGAGCAAGGGGAATGTTGCCCATGCTTGCTTTGCATAAATATTTAATACTGCATATATGTGTGTATATATATATATATATATATATCCCTATCAAAACAAGAAACATCTTTGCCTCTGTTTTTCCCCTGGAGGAAGGATCAAAGCAAAAACAATGTGCAACAGATGTTAGTCACATGGCTTAGTGCAGTGCGATTTATAAAACTATACAGAATCCAAATTCACTTCTGGTCATATTGTTGTTCGTAGATTACCTCAACTGAAGTCTAGTCAAAGTACTCCCAAATTGTGCAACTGGAAGAGACTGGAATTAGTCCTGCCCCCATGTATGATTTATTTAGATTGTAAGGCTTTAGGAAGACTTTCCAAAACCTTATGTTGTTGTGCGTTTATGTTGATTAAAACAATTCTGTTCAGTCATCAGCTTTTGTTTATACAGTGTGTATTTTCAGGAATCATTTTCTCAGACATGTAAAGACTGTTAAAAGATTCTGAGACAAGTCATATAGCAGTCTGTTTTTATTATATAATTTAAATTTTTTAGTGTTGCTTAAAAGCTTAACAGCAGTTTCATATTCTACAGTCTACACATTTTTTTCCAATTATCAAAACTATGAAGAAAGCTTGTTTTACAAATACAAGTATTTACATAGTATCTTAGTTTTGCACAGTAGTAAGGTGAAAATGTTGTGTATTTATTAGTTTTTATTTTCTAGTGACACAGTATTTTAATTCTGATAGCACTGTCATTTTAGTGCTTCATTAGCACTTCACTTGGGAAGTGCTGCAAAAGCTATCAAAGCTATTTGGACATATTGATAAAAATCTTACTTCTTGCGTAGCAGAGTATAAAATAGCTACCAATAACTTCACAGGTAACTCAGTAATAAGACAAGAAGACCCTTAGTAAGTGACTTTAATGGTAAAGAGTTGTTTTTATTTTTTGGTTGTGCAACATGAGTTAATAAAACTAGATCAATAAAGAGGAGCCTGATAAGTCTGTGCTGTGCTTTTGTTTTTATACACATACCTACCAGTCGTATATGCAGTAAATTCATAACAGAGATGAGCTATTGAATACTTTGATGATTTGGTATGAAGCTGTCCAAGCTTGTATGATACGTTCTGCATGCCTTGAAATTATTTGTTTAATGAAAAGTAATTCAATTAAAAGGTGTGAAAGAGGGTGGCAACATTTTCTAGAAAGCAGGATGGAAAAGCACAAAGAACTTTTCCAGGGATTATTAACAGTAATAATATTTTACATAAAGTGGAAGATAGATTTCCCTTTCTGGGGTATTTTTCAGTTGTTTGACATTAAGGGCACAGTATGGGTGCTATTTTTAAAAAGAGTTCAGGACATAAATACTTCATGCTTCAAAATGTCTGTCATCTCATGGCATAAGGACTTCTGGTTATAGTTTTCTGTGTAACAAGACTGAACCACCCTAAATGAGTTTGTTATATGTGCATTCTAAATTACTGATTAATGCAGTGTCCGAAGAGGGTAAAAGCAAGAAAAATATATAATTTGTTCAATTTCAAAGCTAATGGTTGTATTTACTTGTGTTTTTCTCATTAGTCTTATATTGTCTTAAATGTGGTCTTTTGCTGTGAAAGCACAGAATGGAGCTTCTTCTTATTGTGTGACAGCTGCATTTGTTTATGAGCTCTTTGTAGGTTGTTGTAATAATTTGACCTAAAATGGCTAGATGTTTGAACTCATACATGAAACTGTATTCTAAACAGTGTAGCTTACTGCTCAGCAAGAGTGCTGAATGTGTCAAAGCAGGAGTACCTTTCCAATAATAACCACCTTGAAAGCAGGAAACAGAGCTTTAGGTGATGCAGATGAAGATATCAAACTTCCATCATTACATTTTCTCTCTGCTTACAGTTAATGTCCACGTAAATCACACTGTCATAATAGTAGACCATTAAAAGCTATGCAAGCCACAACTGTGAAATTCAGAAAGTGATTTCCACTTTTTTTTTTTTTCCTGTGGTGTACTGCTACTTAGAATGAATTTTAACATAGATTTCTTTAGTGTATACAATCTCCACTTCACTTAAAAGATGACACAAAAATTTTACAGCTGCATTATAGTAAAGTGAGCTACTGGCATCTCTAGAGGTCAGGATGTTTGTTTGGTACACTGTCTCACTGTCTACTAAAACTTAGTCATCACTGTCTCTACTCCACAGGTTTTCTCAGAGTTGCCATAACTTACCAGTCTCATGAAAAAGTCAGAATTCTCCATAGTTTTCATTCCTCACATAACCTGTGATATATTTGGTATAGTTTGTCCAAAGGAACATTTGCGGGCAGTATTTGGGAAATAGTTTCTGAAAGCGTTATTACCTGAATGTCTCAGCTCAGGCCTGACCACTGTTGGGTTGCGTGCCCTCCGTTCCGTTAGGAGCTGGTGGTGTTCATTGTTCTTCGGAAAGTGCTCAGCCCTGCTCAGGTCGCTGCCCTTGCTTTGTAGCCGGCCAGGAGATTTCATGACAGTAACTGCCTTAAAAACTTTCATTTGGTGTAATATGTTCTGCTCTTTTGAAACACATGCGTAGATCTTATTAATGCTAATGGGCATCGCATGCTCCCAAAGAGGGGGAATAATAGCCATTTGTCTGAGATTTACACAGTCTCTGCCATGTTATTTTTAAAGACTTCTGGGTTGTATTCTGGTTTAAGATTTCCTTCACAGGGTTCCTGCTGACGTCAGTAGGAGGTATGCTTTTGTATCTGGAGAGTGTAGTTGTTTGTTTATAACTACATAACATATGGATCAGTGTGTATACTAAGAGTATAGGAGCCAGAGAAATATCTCAATAGAGAGATATGGCTAAAAATAATGGCTAAAAATATACACATAGTCTTACATATTTTAATCTACTATAGTATGTTTGAAAATGCAAGACATTCCTGAGATGCTGATCTTGACACTTAAAAAAATGAGATTAATCTGCATTCATTCCTAACCAGTTTATAAATTTAAGTTTCTTTTGCATAAAAAAATACAAACAAACTAAAGCCAAACCTTGAATTAAACTAGTCTCAGTTGACAGATAAATGTGCTAGGAAGCTTGCCCTCTACCTTCTATCTTTTGCATAGCCAGATGTAGTCAAGCACAAATTATCCAGATCTGAATGTAATATTGTTGCACTGTAATCTCGTTGTGAAGGTAATGATACAATATCACATTAAAAAATGGCTGTATTACATTAAGGTTTTCTTAGTCTGCCAGTTTGTTACTTTTCATTCTGATTAGATTTTGCTTTTACCATTCCAAATTGAAGAAAGAATAAATCCTTCCTGTTTATAAACTGTTATCACACTGATCTTTTTCTTTTTCTGTTCTTGAATTGATTGAAAATGTCAGACATTATAAATCATAGCCACTTTCTCACTACATTTTAGGATTTTGTTTTTCATGTATGCAAAGTACTTTGTTATGTGATTTTTAGTAGTCAATTTTATGCCTTTTTATGTTAGTTGAAAACAAGTTTATCTTTTGGAATATGCAATGTGTATCTATTTGTGTGTATCTTTTTTTGTAAGGAATATCAATATAGTTACCACAAAAACTACATGCACAATGAAAACAAGAGTAAATTATGTGTGCAATGTGTTTTAAAGTTGGGCATAAAACAGTCAACAACTTTCTTCCTCCAAGTACTAGTGCTTCTGGTAGCTGGATGTTTGGAGTAAGTTAAAACTCTAAAAGAAAAAGCGGTTTCATTGCTGCCTGGTTTGATATAACTTTTAAAGTGTTTTTCTACATGTGGACACTGTGATCCAAATGATCTGCTTGTGTTACTAGGTATGAGATTGTATTACAGATAACTTGCCTGAAGAAATCAGGTGGTTGATTTTGTATGTTTACCGACAGAGATAATCGTCTCTGAATGCATCAGGAAAAGCAGGGATGACGATTTCTCTGCATCCTTTGTGTTTGGTATCAGGTATAGGACCAAGTTTTTTCATCTCGTGTGCAAGTTCCTGTCATAAGACTAAACTAGCACTTTTTGCTATAGCACTTGCTTCCCAGCACCCAAGGCTTTCCACCTGAGTTGATTAAGTACTAGTGTGACAGTAAAGGAGTTATTTAAGGTGTTTGCTCTGGATGACCGCAGTATCTGTGCTGCTGTCACCTGTAAGTAACCTTAGGATCTCCTAGGCACTACGGAAACTGTACGTCTCAATACTTCTGCCACAACGATTGGCTGTCTTTGGACTCCTAAATGAGACTTGGAAAGGAGGTGGTAATATCCGTGCTTTTATCATGGAAGTATCTGCCTTCTTATGGTTCAGGTCAGAGGCCATACCTGCTCAAAACAGGTTGCAGTGAGTACTCTCACAGGAGGTGAGAGACTGTCAGTATATGTATTCCACTTCAGGGGTGCACTTGCTCATGTGCATCTGAGCAGAAACAGCTTTTGTTGGAGAAAATAATCTGTCCCTTGTACACATCTAGCTCTTCCTGGTTGTTCTGCCCTGAATGCACAGAGCGCAACTCATGTCTTCCATTCTTCAGTACATCTCAGGTCCAGCATTTGGTGACTTCTAGATTTTAATCTCTTCTCAACTTCTGAAGTAAATAAAAAAAATTGTAAGTTTGTAAAATTTTGGAAATCACAAACAGCTAGCCCTCCTTAGTTTGTGTTGTGCCGTTAAGTCAACTCAGTTTGCAAAAGCTGAAAATATGAATCGTATACATATGCATTTATGTTACTTGAAATCTAACTGATTGTGCTGCTGGAAACAATTATTTCTGTTTGGTTTATGATTCTCTCTCACTTTTTCCACAGAAATCAGACAAACAAAATGTTGTGTTATATGCAGCATTTGAAAACCCAACTGTCTTCTCCCAAATGCATAATTCATTGGAAGAACTAGCCAGTGTTCAGGTAGAAAGAACTGTGCTAATATAGGCTACTGTTATGGCTCTGTAGTTATACCATAAAGAGACAAGGAGCCTTGAGATAATTTCCTTTCTTTGGTCATGGATTTGCTGAGAGAGTTGCTACCTGCGAGCTGAGATTAATCTATTGCCATTTATGGCTAGGAGAAACTTGTGTAGGAGATATGGATCTAGCACTGGCAGGCTTGTTAGAACTTTCCGGTCGATCAAAGAGTGCCACATACTCTCTTTCACAAATAGGTTGTGTTCCTTCTGTTAAATTGTCAGTGTTCACAACGTAGTTAGAAATACCTACTCTCTTACTCTTTTTCTGTACAGAAGCCAGGGAGGCACAGTGAAGCACCTCTGGCAAAGGCCAGCACTTGATTATTTCGTATCACAGGATGTTTAAACTGAATCTAACCTGGAGCATTCACTGGGCAAGGAACTTGCACATACAGATGGTTTGGGGTTTTCTTGTCATGGTACTGGTCGCAGAAAGCAGTGTATTTCTCCAGAAGACTTTGATGAAGCTCTGTGCAGTGGTTGCACATATTCCTTTATGAGATGTCAGGTAATGAGGTTGTTGTGTACTCATTATTCCGGAGGTCTGTTTTGTAATGTGTGTTGCAAAGCTCTCTACCGGCAATTCCTTTGTGTAATGCTTGTGTGGGGCTAGCAAGGGACACTTTAAGACGGTCTGTGCTTCTGTGCCAGCACTATGCTGAAGTTATCCACCTCCCTGTTGTCATACCCAGATGGTGCAGGCTCTGCTTTCCCAGTGTTTGATTCACGGGCTTACATAAGAAGGAGTTGGCAGAGTTTAAGCTAGAGCTAGTGCTTAGAGGAAGAATATATAAAAAAAAGAATTCATGCTTCATTTGATTTCACTGTTGAGAAAGAATGCTTACCCTCTTTCAAGAAGTGTTAACTTCTACTCATTTTTTAGGTTCTGCTAATGCTATGGAAACATTTTTGGATACAACTTTTTTGTAAGAGCCATGTTTTTACCAAACAACAAATTTGTGGTGAGAATTATTGGTCAATGAGCTGATCTTCTGTATTTAGCTCAATTTATACCCTACTGCTTTAGTTCAGGATGTGGATAGCCTCTTGTGTGGGTATTGGAAGCCTGCTGTCAGTCACTGCCAGTCAATTGTTACGGTGTTCTTTTTTTTTAACTTCAATTATAAACTTAGCCGAATCTTTATGTGTTGAAATGTGTTTTATACGTGTGAATCATAGAATCATAGACTTATTAGAATACATAGGTATTAAGACTCTAATATATACTACAATAAAATTATATTCTCAGATACACGGATGACTCCCATTGAAATAACAAGAGTCAGATGCAATACATCTGAAGAAATGAACTTGGCTTTAAGCATTTGCTCAAATGAATGTAGTGTATGAACATTCTTTCATTTCTCTGCATGGGGTTCCCTAAAAGAGCTCAGAAGAACACAGTCAACACAGAGAAATACTGTGATTCCAAAAGTGTTCACATTTTGAGTTGAAGTTGTTGCTTTACTTTTTTCTCTTTTACAGCTATCTTAGAAGTTATCCTTTTCTGATTTGGATGCAGGATATGCTCAATGACTGTGACAGACCTAAAGCTGATGCACCACTGTGGGTCTGATTAGCACCTTACCCCTGCACAATAAGATAACAACCACAGCTATGATGCAGCCAGTCCCTGGACCTCTAGGGAGCAACAGTCTGTTAGCAGCTTTGCTTACGTCTCCTGCATTTACTGCACATTTGCTCTGATGTTTCTGCTTTGGTAATATGACCAGCTTAAATTTCATTCTAACTATGTCAAATTATCAAATAAAGCTACAGCACTGCAGTGAATGGGAAAATGAGAGGCCAGACAGTAACATATTTATGATCTAAATTCTTCCTGTTTTCCAGTTCTAAGGCTACTGACATTTTTTCATTTTACTAGTCCAATGTATGTGTTCAAGACTTGTATGCAGATGTCTGCATTAACTAAAGAACTTTTTCTTTACATATACATATATATTATTGAAGAAAATTCTTCCTAAACAAATCAACAAAAGAGATAAAGCTTGAGAGTCGTTAAGCTGAGTGATTCTTGACATTTAGTTGTGGGCTGCATTATTTGAGTGGTATCATAATTAAACTTTTCTGCACTTCAGTACCTGATCTTTACATATGAAGGAAGATACATGCCTTTGGAAATTTTCAACTTAAAATAGTACCATACAGAATTCCTTGACAAAAAGTGCATTCTGAATATATTGAATAAATCAGCATTATAGATTGGGGATTTTCCTTTCCTGGGCTATTTTGTACCTAAATCCAGATTTCTGATACATATATGGCTCAATGATGCTAATATCATGTATAGAATATGTATGTGCAGAAGCATTATAGCCATCCGGGAACATTATGTTGCTATTTCGTAACCCAACTTGGTGTCTGTTCCTGTGTGCATATACTTAAATAGCATGTTCTGTTGTGGATTAGAATACTACCTGATGTTCCTGAAAGTATTTTGACTGGCAAATGTTCTAGTGAGCTAAGGCAGTTGGTTGGAAAGAAACATGTAGTCTTTCTGAGGTGTGGTTTAAGGCTCCAGGAGGAAATCCTCAAAAAACCTCGAAGCTTTGATCTGTCTCCTAAAGAGCTTTGTGTTTGCAGTTGTTAACAGGTACACAGAAACCTCCAGACTTTAGCAATGTCTTGGATCAGTTCCTTCTTGTTAATGGGGCAGAATTAAACAGCAATGATAAGATTACTGAGATCTTGAAAGAAGCAGCTGATACTTATGGATCTTAGTGAGGTTAAAGAGCTCGTTTGGTGTCCTGTGTATTGCTCCTGGCTCCCATCTGATGCTGGTAACATAGCTGAAGGAGGAATTACAGAGGATCTGTAAGATGCTTCCTGGCCTGCCTCTTCTGGAGATGAGGATGGGAACATGTATTATTATACAAATCTATTATTAACTTCAGATACTTAGATATTTTAGCACAGTTGTCACAGAATGGGTATTTAAAAAGAAAAAGCTTTTAACCCTGCTTCTAGATTCTAAACTTTCTAGCAGACTCAGTTTGAGTGTAAACCTGAAATGTGGTTTGAAAGTGCTGTGTTGCCCCTTGCTCCAGTTGTTACACACTGGCTACTTTTTGTTTTTTGCTTTTACATAGCACTTTTTCGCTTAAAAAAAAAAAAAAAGGCAGAAGAACATGTGGGTGATGCACCAAAATAGCATCATACAAAAGGACTCCCTTTCCCCTCTCACACTCAGGGAAACATATGGCTTTACTTCAGTATTTACTCATTAAGCTCGAAAACACTGTGAGAACATAAAGACACCTATGCTGACACTGTAATTCTTACAAATTGTCAGTGAGCTGGTTCATTTCCATTACTGTGGTAGTTTCAAATGCCCTTGTTTCATCTTGGTATCTTTAGCTTTGTTATCTTAAGCCAGGGGAAAAGGTGTTACTGTTATTGTGACAACTTTGAGCATAGTCCTATGCCTGTTGATTGCAATAGGAATGATAGAAAGGGTCAACTCCTTTATAAGTAGTTATCTGGACTTTTTTCATCCTTTCTATTCTAAACTTGTGCTTTATTTATTATCTGCCGAGAAACCATTCTCCCGATTACATAATTTTTAGACTTCTGACCTTCAAATGTGATAAATATATACGGTTCTTAATGGTGGGTGGTTTTAATCCTCACAGTGACAATAAATCTGGCAAATCCCTTAAGCAATGGTGTGGATTTCTTGATGTTTTGATCCCTTTCTACTTATTGCTGACAGGTCTTGATTTAAAAATGTAGGTCTGGTGTCTGTTGTTATCACTAATGCTGAAGTGTCAAACCAGGTATTCCAACAAACATTCCAAACTTTCCTTTCAACTAATTGTTATCAATTAGTTAAAGCTTATTCTAAGCTTCAACCAATGTGAGTTAGGTCTCTTTGGCAATGGATTATTTCTCTTTCATGATGTGTAGGAAACTGTTCAAATTTTTATTATTTTCCTTAAGTACAAGTAGAGAAGACTGTTTGGATAGAACTGACTTGATATGATGTTTTGTCATGACATGAGCATCCACATGCTCATTTTGGAAGTGTTCAATGGTATACCTAAGAACATTCGTTATACAACAGTGACAAATTTGCTGAAAGGAGAGGGGACATTACAAGTCTTACTGGGGAGAATCTGGGCAGTTTTGATATTAATGAATTGTTTATTCCTGTTCTGAGCCTTTTGCAGTGAATGCACTGATAATAAAGCTAATAATTAGCTAATAAAATAAGGAATATTTATTAGAATTCTTTTATACCAAATATCAAAAAATTCTCTGCTAGCTTGTGTACTTTTTCTGCCACTGCCATCTTTTTAAGGTTTTTATGTTACAGACAAAAGAGATTCCTCTGATGTGTTGGTCCATCTCTGAATTATTCAGCACCCTTGTATTTATTAACTGATGTGTGAGGGAAGGAATGAAGAACAGAATCCTGTATCCTGAGAACAATCATGTAACCCTTGTGCCTGTTCCATTATATTTAAAGTCAAAATGGTAATACCTCTCTTCAAAACTGACTTAACATGTATAGTGCAATTTAAAGATAGGAATATTTTCTCATAGGAAAAGTATTCTTTGAAAGGCACAAGCAGATTCACATACCTGTGTGCATGAGTAACTATTTAAAGCTTTTAATATACATTAAACCATATCCGTTACCCTTGCAAAACAATTTAGTCTGAACTCTTATTCCATCTGTTCCATCCAAATAATTGCAACATAGCTTAATTTTAGAAGAAAAATATGAATTAAAAATCCTCACATTTTCAAAAGTGTTTGTCGATACTACCATCAAAACCTAAACCTTTAAAGACATTTCAATTTAAAGACATTTTGATTCCTTATTTTATATTTCAGTGATTAAATTTCTGACACAAATTTCTTCTGATTGTGCTTACACAGAAAAAGCATTTCAATGTACTGCAGTACTTTTCAGAGTATTGTCAAAATATTATAGCTTGTCCAATGAAATTTAGCATCTATTTTATTGTGGATCATTATATTTTTGTGGAAATTTTAAACATGATTTTTCGTTTCTCCTAGGCCTGATATGTGATACATTGCAGTCTGAGTGTTCTTGTATGAATTTTCTCGTCACACACATGCTTCCTGTCAGTTAGTTTGTTGCTGGTGAAGATTTGCTTTGGGACTAATAGGGATCTTATGAAAAAGATCAAGAGTTAACCCATTAAAATTGGTGGAGGAATACATGTAAGAACTTTCTATCCTTTGGAAGATCAGAAGGACAAATAGACTGCTGAGAGTGCTTACAAGGAGGAAAGAAGGATGCTGTGCATTTTCTTTTTTTTCTGAGGGATTTGGGAATATGACAGATTTGGGGGAAATGAATTAATGAGATGCATGGCTTTGAAAATATGAAAAAATTGCTCAGAGAATGTGGTTTGTGAATAAAAGACCACCTCAATTTTTTGGAAATGGTTTTTGGATTTCCTTTGTCTATGGTAGCATAAAGGATGGTTTCATTACTTTCAATTTCAAGGGCATTCCTTTTTCTTGCCAGGTGGCTGGCATCTGGTTTGTGATGACTGCTTGCTCTTTGCACAACATTGCATAAATTATGTCTCTGCTTAACAAAGGAGGTTACTATGTGCTGTGGTATTACAAGTTAATAATACTTTTGACATCTAGGTCTAATTTAGAATGTTGAAACTGAACAGTCTAGTCATATTCACTTCATAATCTGTCTCATTTGTGGTATGATGCTGCACTGATATTTCTAAAGGTTCATTTCCCTGTAGCATAACTTTAGAATTTCAGGTTTCTTTAAGCTTACTCAGAAAATTATCTTCTGCTTAAAGTGTATGAAGCTGAAATTCAAGGCAGTATTGTGAAGTGTAAATAGCCAGTACAGTGAATTTGCTGACATATTCTTTATCATTTGTTGTATACAAAGCTGTTATTTCAAAAAAAGGTCTGGGAGTTCAGGAATACATTTTTGGTATGATCACCAGCTGGTTAGTGATAGATACTGAGTTAAATCTGTGATGTAATTCTGAAGAGCCTTGTTAGCCTTATTGATGATAAGTCATAGACCACCAAAAGGAAGGTGCAGATGGCTTGGTCACAAGCAAATTTTAAAAGCCTAAATTAGACCTTAGCAAGATGAAGCAAGGGAGGAGACTAGCTTGTCAATGATTGAAATGGCTTTGCTACTCTTATATACTCTTATACTCTTGTATATCTTACTTATATTTCAAAGGTATCTGTGTTTGTGCATAACATTTTATGCATTTCTGAGTGCTAGCTGAAGCTCGGTTATACTTTATTGGTGCTCCACACACACACACACACAAAAAAAAAAGCAGCATATCAGAGGCAAGATTGTTAGTTTGGAGAGAGAACCAACTTATCTCCAAATAAGTCTATGATTATGAGCGATTTGGGGAAAATCCTTCTCTTCCTCACTGCCTTCAGAAGGACAGTAAGGCAAAATCATTAGTGTCAGTGCTGCTGTTTCTGATTTTGATTTTGTGTGATATATTTGTAATGCTAAACATTACCTATTAATATTACATAATCTATATGTAAAAGCAGTATGTGCAAGTTATGTCATGGAACAAAAAGATTTACAGAGGAATTCCTCCCTCTGAATCCCATGACTTAAGTTCGGGTTATCATATTGCATTTGTCTGCAGTGAATATGAGATGCTAGAGTCATCTTAAAACAGCACAGAGAGAACTGCTTTCATTCAGTTACTTTTCCAGAGCAATATTGGTATAGTATATCAACTTACTGGCACGAAGATGCCTGATTTACACGTATTAAAAAACTGTCTTTACTGGAAGGAAAAGGCAAAAGGTTAAAATGAAAGCTGTGAAGTCGTAGTTTCACATAATTTTCTGAAAAAATGTGCTATTGGCAGAGAAGGTGTGATTCATAAAGTTGTGTTCATGGTCTGAGCAACTTCTTTTTCTTAAAAGCCACACTGGGCACATACTTGGAAATTCAAACCATTCTGCCATTATGGCCCACAGAAACCAACAGTTTCTTCTTATTGCTGTGATACCTTTTACTTTTTCCTTGTAATATCTGAGAAGTGGGCCTTAGATTTTGAACAAATCCTGATGTTAATGTGCTTTTTAGTAGTGCCAGATTAGATACGTTATTTGTCTCTAGGACCTTAATTTCTGTTTTTGCTCGGCCAGTTGTCTGAGTTAATATAATAGTGCATCTGCAAAGTCTTTAAGATCACAGAAAAAATGCACTCCAGTCAAAGAGGTTATTTCCAATGATTTCTGAGACGAAACAGCAACATCTGATTTGCATACATCAGCATAACTGTAATATTTGCAGTTAATTCTCAGTTAACTACCTTTAAACCTGTTGGAGGTATTGTTACAGAGTGATAGCTGTTGGCAGGGGGAGAGGGACATATTGCTGTCACTGAAGAGCTTTTCTCTCCAGAGCTCGGAACAGAGCCCAGCAGAAATACACTGTGCTGTCCCTTCGTGTGTCAGGCCATGGAGGGGGTAACAGCTTCGTTTTTCTACCTGTGACTTTATTAACAGGTGGTGAGGACAGTATGATGGACCTACAGGTCTGAATCCAGAATAGGACCTCAGAATGGAACATCTCTTTTTAAGTGTTCTCTGCTCCAAAAATGACATGAAACTGCTATGCTAAAGGTTAAGTTGCAGTCAAGCAAGTATGTACCCATGTCAGAGATGCACTGGTTGATAATTGAGGCAAGTCACAGTGAGTGTTCTCACAGCTGGCAATAAATTCTGCTACAACTAAAAATTTAAAGTAATTACACTGCCTGTGGAGATTAACTAGACTTACAGCAGTGTGACTGGATTTGGCTTAAAAACTGCTAACTTTGGAAACTTCAGTCTGTACTTTCTGAAAAATCATGCAATTTTCACAATATTTTGGTCTTTGGGTTCGTAAATTCAAACTGATATGAATGTCAAATGCCATCAGAGGTTTAAAAAAAACCTTCATTTGATCAATGCTGACTGTATGGAATATATAGAAATGAAACTTAACCATCTGACCCAACTGAGTCGGCAAGGAAATATCCAACAGGAGCTACCTGTCATCCAACTAACATTAATTGTTTTTTAACTGGAAACTTGATTCTGTTTGGTCTTGGTGGAGATTTTGGAATATGTTTGGTTCTTATGAGTGGTTGATAACCACATGCAAATATGAAGGTATAGCCTGACAAAAAGAGAGAGGTTTTAGCGTATCAGCAGAGCTATTCTCAGGAGAGTACATGGGTAGCAATCAAAATTTTTCTTCTTCCTTTTTTTGGGGGGTGGGAGGGAATCCATGTTAATTAAAAAAAAAAAATCAAAAAAAAATCAAAATGAGCATCTTTGGACCCATGCAAGGCCAGAAACCCCCCCTCTCTCTCCTTCTGGACTTGTAAAAATACATATCAATATAATCTATATTTCCTTTATCATTTTGATAAATACAGAATTTGGTGTTCTCAATTTAACAACTTGAAAAGTTGCTCTCTGTTTTCAAGGTTTATTTGATGAATTCGCAATGCAAAAGTTATGTGGACATATGTGGAAAGCTTCAGAAGAAATGACAGATGAGGTAGATGTTTGTAGAATATAATGGTGTTTGCAATGGTGTTTTGTCATCCTTAAAAAGAGTAAGTAAAAGTATCCTGTCGTAGTGTCCTTGACAACGGGGAAAATACTTATTTAGTCCTTATGATGGACTGAAACTGATTTGGAGGTATGTGAAAAGCTAAACTGATATAAGGTGCAACAGTATAAAAGCTCATTACTGGGTAATACTTAATACTTTGAGACATTAGCACAGTTTTTAGGTATGCTAGCTATTTCAAACTAAACTGTCCCTTGCTAGGCAATTCAGTAATAGCAAGATGTCTTGTATGATGAAAAAAGTAATTCACATGCACACTAACTACTTCCAGTTAAACTGTCCATTTGCTATGTGATTCAAAAATAATAGCTGGATGTCCTGTATAGTAGATAAAGTAATTCGCATGCACACTGAAGCTCTTCTATCACTGGATGTGATGTAATTTAATCTCGTTTTTCCACCAGCACAATAAATGTGACTGTGTGCGAAAGAGAAGCTGTGTTTGTATGTAACATTTTACTTGGAAATAATCTCCCCAAAAGGAGGAAAATTGCTACATTGCAAAGGGTTTGGTGTTCCCAAAAGACTTTGTTTACAGTTTTGTTTAACTGTTAAGCATTTATTGTAAGGAGAGTAGATTGTTCTAGTTTTAGTCATTATAATACTGTTCTGTTTTAATATTGCATGATCTGTGGGCTGCCATAAAGTTCTTACAAATTCAAGGGCTGATATAACATGAAATGAGGCACCTCGTCTGAATGTTGCTTTTGTTCTGTATATAACAAATTAGTATGTTGACATTTGTCACTGATGGATTTCATTATTTGCTGAAAGGGTTTTAGGAGGTTTGACAGCATGAATGGTTTGTCCCACAGACTTCTGAGAATTGATAAAGGCATCTTTGTTCTTTCTGCAAAAGCACAACAGATATCTTACTGACTTGACGCATACAAAAAGGAAGGCTTGCATAGCTGCTGCACAAAATAAACTAAGAAAATAATTTTGAAGCCATTACTTATTCTTCTATGTTGTTCTCTCTCTCTCTCGCTCTCTCTCTTTTTGCTAACAGCATTAATCAATGTAACAAGAAGCACTGGATCTTCATTCAGTAAATTGTAAGCATACATTTAAATCAGGTACCGTTTATGTATTGCTTATAGATGACAACAATAAGAAAAGTAGGTAATGGAGGAGAGCAGGACTAGTTAGTTAAATTTCTATTGCCTGAAGTGTTGTAGCATTTGTTGTATATACAGAAGATAAAGATGAAGTAGAAATAGTGCATTTTAGCAGGAATGTTGAAGATCAGAATTGAGTTGGCAGTATTGGTTTTTCATCCAGTCTTTTAAGTAAAATGAAAAGCTTCAGCAAGTGGATTTGTAGGTACTGGTAGGTACCAGCAAGAACTGTAGGTGGTACTATGTGTAGGCAAAAAATCTATCACGTGCAAATTGGATCACTATCTTCATCTCACTGTTTGCTCCCACACATGTAGTTAGCATGAGCAGCAAGAGTGCCCTCAATATGAACTGAAAATTTTGAAGAATTGGATCTGTGCCTCTTTTATGGTATAAGAAGTTCTGATCACTTTTTTAAAAATTCTGAGCTTTACCTTTTTATTTATTTACCTTAGAAATATCAGGTATTTGTAGCTCTCTCTGCTCCTGTCATGTTAGGGATTTCCTGGATGATTCAGGGATATATCTGGAGTTTTCTTGGTCTTCAGGTGGAATATTTGTGATAGAAAAGTGTAAAAAGCAAAAGCGTTCCTCAGGTTTATTTTGTTTTGGGATACTAGTCTAACTGTAGTATGTAGAGGTTTAATAAGAACCACTTCAAGCAGATTTAATTTCCTTGCTGCTTTTAGAACAGTGATACAAATAGCATTACACTGCGAAAAAGAATCTTTAAAAATTCAAAGAACAAGGAATCTCTTTTTGTTGTTGTTGTTTGTTTGGTGGTTTGTTTTTGTTTGTTTCTTCTTGTGTATGTGGATAAAAGCTATCTTCTGTATATTAAATGAAGAAAAAATCGACACCTTCTTTATTTTATTTTGTCTTGTCCAAGTCATCTTTTGAGACTTTTAATGTACCAGCCCTTAACTTGAGTGAATTTTCACTGAATATGGAGAAGCAGATAAATTTTGCTCCTTCTGTTTGGCCATTTATCATAGTAGGTTATTTGTACTTTGGCTCTCAGCTCTGTTAATATCTGCCAGAAACTTCACAATGTAGTAAAAGGAAATCCAGGTCTTCCACTAATAGCAGTGATGGAAAACTACAAATAATGAAATCCATCCATGATCACATAATAACATCCATCAGTGACAAATGTCATCATTTAGACTGGAATTGAGAAATGTTGTTTGTGACTGTCCATCACATTAATCATGTTAGTGACAATATAAAGAGCATTTTGAAAAGACTCTGAAAAAAATGCTATGTGCATTGCTAATATAAAACAAGAATTTCTCTTTTAGTCTTCAGTGTATGAGAAAGAAAACAAAAATAATTATTATCACACAAAACCATTTTGCATTTATAAAATGAGAGGTGTGAGTACCTATATCTATTTTCATTAGCCTCTTATTTAAATAAAACGATCAATTAAAATTATTAATTATGACAATGTCCATTCCTATTTTCTGTTCACTTTTTATAATTATTATTTGAGCAAATGTTTAAGGTTAATTTAAGAATAAACCATAAGAATCGTTTGGGTTGGAAGGGACCTTAAAGATCATGTAGTTCCAATGCCCCTGCCATGGGCAGGGATGCTGGTCCTAATTTGCGGTCCTAATTTTATAAATCAGTTCTAACTGAGAGAGAATGAATACAAATGATTCTAAAAGTTCTGATAGGGACTTTCCAAACTATTATTTGTTGTTAACTGTTCTAACATATAGAGAATAACGTAACATTTTCATTTTTCCATTTTCTAATATTTGGAAGTGCTCAGAGAAATGTGGTAAAAGTTTCATATGAAATCTGGAATTTAGCAAACCTAGAATGTAAACCAAATATTGCATTTGCATGTTATTATAAAGTTGTTGTTGAAATCAGTGGGAGCATTGTATTTCTCCTAGCTTTTCAGACATGAATTTTTCTTTCAGCCTCTGAACCTCTTTTGTGATGCTATGTATGTCAGCAAGAGTAGAGATACTTCATCATTGCCATGGTCTTTGTATCAGCTGTTTTATTTCAAACAAACAAAAAAAAAGATCGTTCCTTGAAAAATTCCATATCCTAAAGTACTATTCACTGAACAATCTGAATTTGAAATATTGTTATTTTCTTCATTTTTATTGCTTTGCTCTTTAACTGGAATAATCTAGATTGACTTCCAATCTATCTGTTTTTTAAGGGGAAAAAAAAGCTGAGTTGTGTAGCTTATATGACTTATCATTTGGAAACATCAGGCATAAAACAATAGAATTTTGTATTATGAATAGTTAGTAAGGGATTTGGAAATTAGTAGCACTAATTCACAAATTATTTTCAATGTTAACAATGTCGATACTTTTTGAAGAGTAATTGCATGCAAAGTGTGAATATTGAAAATTGAGCTTGCACTTACTCCTACCAATAAATCAGTAAAATATGAAAAAGTCAGTCTGTGGTATAGAACATGAAAAGCTCAAGATGTTCTAGAGAGTTCTAGTATGTAAGATTTCTTAACAGTATTGTAGCAATTTGTCACTAGGAAGTATAGTGTAATTGATTTTTATAAGATATTTTCATTGCTTCATTTTTTTGTTTGTTTTGTTTTGTTTTGTTTTTTTGGCCGGGGGTGGTGGTGGTGGTGGTGGTTCAAACAAATCAGAACAAAAAATCTTGATGGACAGTGAGAAGGTTTTGAAGCTGTAGTTCTTTCTTTTTCCAGTGTAATTTTCTGTTTGTTTTGCTTTCTGTACAACAGCAGGCAATTTGCTGCGTGCCACAAATCCTGGGAGTACAAAAGTTTCTAAATGAATAGATATTGTTGGGCTTATATAAGACATTAGGAAGTGAAATCTAGAGAGCTCCAAACAAGGTTTGTTCCCTGCAAGTTCTTATTTTTGAAACAGAATGTGTGAGATGAAAAGAAGTGAGCTAGAGCTGCTGTTAAGCATCCTGGGGAACATCAGAGGTCAACTGGAGAATAACTCCTCAACTCCATGGTTCTTATTTGGGTGGAGTGGTGGTTGATCTTGTCACCTACAGTTCCTGCTGAGCTTGTTACAAACTCAAGTTAGTACACAGGCAATTCTTGGATCCCAGGCATTCACCAGACTGAAGCCTACATGTAAAATATGTCCTTTCTTTCCCTCTTGGTTTACATCCAAAGTCAGAACGCTTGAAGCAGGTAGGATTTATTAATATGCTATGACTCCATGGTATCAATCACAGATAAGTTGTTCTGTCTTGTGAGTTTTTGTAAAACCCCAATTAATTTTTTTTGTCCTAGCACTATCAGTGTGTGTGCTCTGTGGATGTTAGACAGATGATGAGACAGCATTAAGTAAATCAGTTGCATTATTACCAAATGGTTTATATTGTGGCGTGTTCTGATCTCAAGAGTTATATCTAGGGAAATTCCTGTAACCCTTCTGTGGGCAGTGATATTTTCAGTCCACCATTTTGATACTGTATATTTTGGTTGGATTAGAGGACAGTCCTTCTGGAGCTGAGCCCCAGAAGAAAGTTAGAAGTTCAAAACAGAGCAAGCTTTAGAAAAATTAGAAAAGATTAAGGGCCATTTTTGGCAAGACTGGTATAAAAATTAAAACCTCCGGATGTATTTCTTGTCTGCTAGATGTGTGCATTGTTGGCCAGCTAAATAAACACCTTGGTTTAGTAGGTACAGCTCTGCATTTTCTACTTGAAGTTCCCAAAGATAGAAATATGAAATCCCTCTTTTAGAATGACTGTCCTATAGTATTCAAAGAAGTTAATAGATGGTATCACTCTGTATATGGTTAGTTCCTGTTGATCTAATTTTAAAAGAAAAAATATGTTCTTCAGTAGCTTGATTTGTTTCTTGACTTCTATTACCTTTTTCATTATTAAAAAATAATATAAAAATACTGGAAATTCATTTTTTAATACTTTGACCTTTTACTCGAAGTTTCAGAGCAAGTTGTGATTGGATATGCTTGATATAGCTTGAAAGGGTGGTGCATATCTATTCATTTGTGAACATAAAGTTAAGAGAATTGAATTATGGGGAATTAGATGGGTTGATACAGTTTTCCTTTATGCTTGCAGATTAGTGTTATCTGAGAGTGCATTGAATTTTTTGTTTATTTTTTGAAGCATGTAAAACCTGTGTCCCTTTTTGTTCAGGCTATTCTGGTTTCTGAGGAAAATTTATAAAATTTCCTCTGTGAATAAACCTCAACAAGTCAAATCCACAGTTGATTTGTGAGTCCAAAGATATTTTAATTTAAAGTAAAAGCTGTGGAAGGTGGTGTATGTCAAAGTCGTATGGGATAAGTACTGTGTTCCTATACAAGTTTTTACTTCAAGGCTGTTCATTTGGCATAATTTGGAATGCAGATACGAGAAGCATCAAGAGTTTTTATAAACCCAGATTTTTGTGTAGCAACTGTTTGAACTTAGGCTCATGTTATCTTTTTCCTTTCACTGTATTATTTCATCAGTTTTATGCCAAGTACCAGTCTTGCTCCTAAATAGCAATAAAGAATCTCTCCTGAAAGGGATTCACCCTTGTTTATACACATTCTGACTAATTTGGTGTGGTACAACAAAATAAACAAAACTGAAGTGTTTGCCTGCTAATTGATGGAGCAGCTGCTGCTCAGGTGTTCTGATCAGTAATTAGATGCTTGACTATGCAATTTGAAGTTTGGATGCTGAATCAGTGTACTCAAGAGATTGTGATTGTCATCTTCCTTCCAACACACAAGGGCTGCTGTTCTTCCCTGTTCCCTACCCAAACACTACATTATTGGAGGATTTATGGAGTAAGAAGTCGTTCATCTGATTATAGGGAGGGAAAACATCTTTACAAAATTTCCAGTATTTCTGGCACAATGCTGAGTTTTATAACTATGAGACCCTTGTCTCTACAATTGCATCCGTATGTATGTTTGAGTTTCTGGCACACAATAAATATGGGAGATCAAAAAGGATTGTTCATCTCTCTAATTCTCTCAGTACTGAATTGTAACATACACCAGAATGCTGGAGATTAGGGAGATAAGTAATTGGATGTGGCATGCTCTTGTGTCTGCATTCCAATGACACAAGTGTCCTCAAAGATGAATTAAGCTAACATTCAAAGTCTGATGTGATATTGCAGACAATATGCTAATGTTGTTCTCTGTATCGCTGAAGTAATGTAGGTTGAAGGCAACCGATGAGAGTTTGCACAAGATGTTTGTTAAGAGCTGTCATTTAATTGTCTAACTGTCTCAAATTCCAGTAATCCTGAAATGTGTATGTCATGTTCCTATGAAAATATTTTTAGAGGTATTTTCCCTGTTCCCTTTTATATGTTTAAGAAGGAATTTTCTAGAAGTACAATAACTGTCTAATCCATTTACTATCTGACTCCTTTTTTCGAAGAAGGAAAAGATAAGCAATATGTGGAGTGCTACCAAGACATAAAAGTATTCTTTATGTTATAATTTCCATCGGTAATAGTAGTTTTGGGTGCTACTTTTGACTCCAGAAGCGTAATTTGTGTCACAGGTCTGTTATTTCAAAAAGTACATAAGAAACTGTATCTGCAAATCCTTGTATGTTTAGAGGGAAAGAGTTCTCCTTCAAAAGGAATGGAACAAGACTGTTAGAAATGTGCTTCATGTTCCTAGTTTAAATGTGTATTTAAGTTCTTGCACGTACATTTGGATAGAGTTTGTGCTGCGTGTCTCTTGTCTGATTATGTGTGAGCAGCCAAAAATAGCACATTGCTGCAGCCTCTGTGCAAAGTGGCACCCGCATCAAGTCATAAGTCTGGAGAAAAAGTTTTGCAAATTGCTTTCAGAGACTTGGCTTCTAAACTGGTCAGATTACTGTTCAGAACTCTAGGACTCATTGGAAACCTTTTATTCGTCGCAGAGAATATTTATTAATAACATCTACTTGAGTGGATTTGGATGATTAGAACATAAGGAACCTTTGGCCTTTCACACTAAAAAATTCTTTCCCTTTGGAGTTCAGATTTCCCTTCATACCATAGTTATAGAGTTGAGATTTCCCTTAACTGCAGTTTAATTGGGGTAAAGAGCTTGTTCCTTCTTTCAGTACGAAGATCTAAGTTATGAGGGTGTAATTCTGGTCAGAATAATAACCTTTTGCTTTAAAAGTATAACCAAGTGTATACTTGTTGAAAACAAGTCATTAACTTCTATTTTTCTGTAAGAGACATTGGGAACTTCTCCAGCTTCCTGGGAAGGACTGGTGGGGTTTTTCTTTTTTTGTTAACAGGGAGAGGTTTCCCATCTTTCTTACCGCATCCAGCTAACCTGTTCTGGCCTGCTTTAGAAACTTGGGCCAGACTTGAAAAGACATCAGCTAGAGTCATTTAAAAGCTGGGCATACCTTGTCAGGTCTTGATGTAATTGCAGAGCTGAATCACCTTTGTCCTTTCCTAGTGTATGAACAGATTTATTTCCTTTTTAATTCCAATGAAAGCAACAGATATCAAGCATTATAATTAGTTACTAGTAAATCAAATGGATGGTAGGAGGTCTATATTCCTATTAGGTTAAATATATATATATATATATATATATATATATTATTGCAATTTAATCGTCATCCTGATTATCTTAATTTTCACATAGACACTTTCTTGAATTACTGATTTTTTGAGGAACAACACTGATAGTAACAATAATGAATAACATTGAACATCCTACATGTAAAAAAAAATGTAGATTTAGGTGAGATCAGTAAAACTGGAGCAGGGCTTCTGGAATCTAAACATATTGGAACAGAGAATCTGTATTTTAAAGTAATACATAGAATCAAATTTCTCCCCGAACTGGTAGATGCTGGATGTACTATAAAAACATGTTCAGTCTTTGAGAAAATTACTCTTAAGATAAATGGGAACGTCGCACTGGTCTGTAGTGATATCTTTTGCTATATGAGGCTCTGAATTGGGCATTTAGCTGCTTGTTAAGGGCAAACAAAATAAAGAGATTATTTTAGGTGTTCTCAGGAAAGGAAGTTGCTGGCTGTACTGAGACTCTAAAATGAAATTCTGCTGCTGCACATAATCTTATTTTTGGCCTTGTAGAAAGTTGCATTGTTATTCCTTACCCAAATTTAACTCACATTCATTCTTCTCACTAAAGTGCTTTGTAATCCTTTTGCAAAGGAGAAGATTTTCTGATTGTGGCATTTCTATTATTTGATTGGAAAAAGCAGGAAATACAATCTTTACTTTTGTTATGTATATACCTATGGTAGACTTAAAACACAAACCATTCTGTGAGCCTGTTTATCAGGCATGGAGTTACTTGTGTTTTGCTGAAACAAATGTCCAAAACACCACCAGCAGTATGTCTGGAATGTTATTTACTTGGTCCATTTCTGCATTTTTTCTTTGTAGCACTGTACACATGCCATGGTTAGGGGTCATTTACTTACCACTGACCAAAGTAATATCCCCAAAGTTGCAGTTATTCTTCTCAACAGGGGTTTTATAATAAAAAGCTCATCATGTTCTGCAGCTTCTGTGCTCACACTTTTTTCCCCTCTCTCCCTCCTTCACCTCTCTTAATCGGAATTGCTTTTGGTAAAGATTTCTAGAGCTATGTTTTTTTTTCTTGGTTTGTTCTCTGTGACTTGATTCCTCTGTTGGTACTTTAATTTCTTACATTATTTCTTACAATGCTAACTGATTGAAATGTGTTAACTTACTTTGCTGGATTATTTTTACTATTATTATTATCATTTTGCAAGGAGATGGTTACTGAGTATGTTTTTCTATTTAAGTGTGTATCATGTTTTACATTCTCAGTTCCAGATACTCAACCAGTTGTAAGAAAACTGTGGGTGTTTTAACATTTCCAGCGGAAGGGTAGGGTGGGTGGGGAAGCTCGATGGAACGCTGACGAATAATATTTGACTCTTGGAAATGTCTTAAGGCCATGCGCTCCCCTCCCACGCTCGGAAAGCTAGACTTAATTTTAAAGACCTGTGGTCTTGAAGGTATTACCGTTGTGCTTTATTTTGTTTCTAACTGGCTGGAGTTGAGAAAACAGTTGAAATGGAGATTATGGATGCCTAAGGTTAGTGCAGGAATACTGTGCAGATGGTGGTGCTAGTTTGTGTCCTTGCCGGTCCCATCAGTGGCACCATGCCCCTTTAATCCCTTCTACATTAGTCATAGAGGGCTTAGTTCTGCTACTCTGTTTTTCCTAGATGTAGAATTATGTAACTTTTGAGACATTCACGTCTACAGCATCTGTAAGCATAACAGAAATTGCCTTACAGCAGAACAAGAGCTATGAACTGCAGAAACCTGCAATTCAGTGTGTTTTCCATCGCAGAGCAAGTATGCAGAGCTGGTTTTTCTGTCCCCAGTTTCTTCTTTTAGTACTTGAGCGCTAAGCAGAGTAGATACAGATTGTGTTGTTCTCTCCTGTTGTGAAAAGCAGACATTTAGTGGGTATCTAAGCCTTGTTTTCACTTCTGTGCTTGTGGTGAAGGCTGTTCTCCTTCCTCTGCATTTGCACAAATAATCACCTCTTATCATCAGATGGTATCTTTTTAGCTTGTTTTAAGTTGTAACAAGCACATCCACTTTACTGCATGTGGCTCTTGTTCTTTTGGGTAGTGATTTGTTTTCTTTATAAAATGTTTCTGCTTTATTTATTTCCAGCTTTGATCATTTAACTGATAAATACCTGCTGCCTATATTCACACCTGCTCATCTTTTATTTATGTGGCTTACATATAAATGCTTCTGTTGAAATAAATCAGTCTTGTAATTTGAAAAATATAAAACTTTGGTTTAAGTTACTTCTTACAGGTAGTAGCTGTTTCACGGTTGAATACAAAACAAGTGCTTGGCAGAATTTTAGTTTGTTTCTCTGCCAACCAATGATAAAGTACAACCTAATTCCTAAAAACGCCTGAGCTATAAACTATTTGTCAAGACCTGGCATGCATATAGTAATAACAGGCTGACAAGGCTAATAAAGCCTATATATTATTATGGCCATAGAATGCATGTTACAACAGGTCTATAATGTATTTTGTCCTTCATTCCCATTGTACAGCCCACACATCATCTTCCTGTCACAGAGTGTATTGCCTGGAGGGAGCCATCTCTGTGGAACACGTCTATGCCATGAAATTGCTCATGCTTGGTTTGGACTTGCCATTGGTGCTCGTGATTGGACTGAAGAGTGGATAAGTGAAGGGTTTGCCACTTTTTTAGAAGATGTGTTTTGGGCTAGGGCACAACAGGTAAGGTGGTGATGCATCACTTCTCAACTGAATCATGTGGAAATCAAAATTATATTCCTTGCTGTGAATTAGATATAAATAAAACCTCTTGTGTTATGTGGCTAAGTCTTCTAAAATAATACTGGAATTTGCATGGTAATTTGATTAAAAAAAAAAAAAAAGAAAGAAAGAAAGAAAGAAAGAAAAAATCTTTCCTTCCCTGTCCACAATGAACACTAATCTTTACAGAGAAGGTCAGTGCAAATAAGAATGGAAATATCTGTAATATTGCAGGTACCGGATGAAAATGGTTTGGTTTTGTCATGTGAATAGCCAAAAGGCAAACCTCAAAACAAAATGGAAGCTGATGAAATACAGCGCCAGCACTTACACTTTTTTTCTCTTACACTGACTAGCAGGAGTTAACATTTTGTCAGAGGTTTAGAAATCATTGCCTGTCTTAAAGTAAAAAGCTCATAAATTGTGTGTCAGCTAGTAAAGTGGTTTTCTGATCTGATTCTTATTTTTGTCATACCTCTGCTACTTCAAGAATTTCATGTGTTCATCATTTCTTCTTGTGCTTGTGTCAGTTAGGCTCTGATTCTGCCATTAAGGTTTGCAGAGCTCCATCTCTGGAAGAGCAGGTGGGACTGGGAACTGATATCACAAGCTCTTCTGAGCCTCCATTTTATTAAGTATCAGGCATATATATAGCACTGAACAAAATAGAATTCCTTGTCACTTACCATGCTTCTGGAATGAGAAAGATGTGAAGGCTGTCCAAACACTTTGCTTTTCCCTTCTGGTCCTAAAATTCATTTCTGCTCTTACATTGAGCATCACTCCTCTACTGTGAGCTGCTCACATTAATCCTACACTTTTGTGAGTCATTTGAAAACATTTTCATCGTAGTAGGCACCCTTCCATATAGCTGAATAGAAAGTAGTGAGCAACAAAACTGGGTGATTATTCTCTTGTTAATTTGTAAGATCAGAAAATCTATTATTACTTTTTTTTTTTTTTTTTTAGAACTGTTGAGTAGTTCTGGTGCTGTGTAATCCTACAATTGTAGGATCAGTCTATTCTATGCTGCCTGACAGTAATTTCAGTTGTGACTGAAATACTGGTATAATGCAGGAGAATATTAGCTGCTTTTAGCTTCTCCCATCTCCTGTCTTTTCTTGTAACAAAAAAAGCGTAAATTAGTTGTTGATTTGTAAGCTGACAACCTGGCATTTATTTCATAAGCATGCATCTCTTAATGTTGTGTTAATGTGGGAAAATACAATAGGGAGCTTTCACCAGGGTGGCAGAAGTAGTAGGAAAGAAGGGTGAAGTCAGGACATAAAGCAGCATTCAAGGCTGGGAAAAGTAAAGATGCAACCAGAATCGATATGCGAGGTATCTGTGCTGTATGTTAAGTTCACTTACAGCCTGTCACTAAAAGGAAAGCAACATGCCTGCTTCTATCCTCAGTCAGAAATATTTAACCAACTATTGATTTGATGCACCCAGCAAGGCTTCTGTTTTTCCTAGTGCTGTTATTAACTCTTAGAGCATCAGGTGTAATTATATTTTTTGACATGGGTGTTTGTGCTGTTTCATGTATTGCCTGCACATTAAAGGAAAACAAAATGAGTTTCTCTCTGAAAATTATTATTGTCTGTTGGGAAACAGCAATCAGTGATCTGTGTTTTTTGTATACTAACCAGCTGTCACATGATGAAGTAAAAGCGCAGCAGGAATTGAAAGCTTTGCTTCGCTGGCGACGACTCAGAGATGAGGTACAGAACTCTGAAGAAGAGCTGCAAGTTTTAAGGTAAAGCTATAACAGTGTAGTCTTCGCTTTTGCGTGTTCTCTCTCTCTCTCTCTCTCTCTCTCCCCCTGCCATCCCCCCACCATTTTCTACCATTTTCTCCCTTCAAAGGATATACATCCAAATCATCTGATTAAATTACTGCATTTCCTTATTTCCTTCTGAAGAAAAAAGAAAAGTCAACTTAAATTGACTAGTTTATTCATCTTCTGTATAATGCAATTGCTTTTCTGTTTGTTATAGAAAGCTTTCCGAAAACATAGGATTTAGTTTGATATTAAATCTCTAAGCAGTTTACAAGAGCCTCTATTCGGGGAAAAAAAAGAGGCCATTTCCTAAACAAAGTTCACTGTTTGAAGCTGTAACAGATTCATTTTCTGTGGCTGAAGACAAGCACATACAGGAGTATAGCATCTAACTGCCAAGGTGAATGAAGATTTAAAAAACAAAGGAAAATGCATAACGAACTGTATAAATCTGCTTTCTCTTTAGAAATGACTAATGCTATTTAAACAAGATTTTGGTCTTTAAGTACCAGATGCTAAGCTCAAGGCTTCTTCTCACGTTACTAAAGATATTAGATCAGAAAAGAATTCTTGCTTTGCTAATGATTTAATAATCTGGGCTGTTCTGATTGGTATCTTGGGAGTTTGCCATAGTCTTTTATCTTGAAGTGTCTACGGTGGCTGCCTAACATCTCCACTGATTGTCTCCCCACAGTCTTTGACCAGGAAAATCACATTTACAAATCTGAACTCGGTTTAGCCCTACACTGGCCAAATCACAGAAGTACATCAAGAGATTATGTAGACCATTCTCCTATTCTGAAATACAGGAAGTACACACAGACCATCCTAAGCAGGTTTTATCTAACATGTTTTTAGGGACCTCCGATTAAAAAGCTTACACAGCTGAGCTGTTTTAGTGCTAACAGTTAAGAATTGTTTCCTGATACAGAGTTGAAATCTTGTTTATTTCAAACTATGTAGATTTCTTTTTTCTTTACAAAGTGGAATTGAAAAACAAACTGATACCCATATTTTCATATAATCAAATTCTGCAAGTTTTTGGAAGACTGATGCCATTTCTTTCATTTCAAGGTCTTCCCTTCTTTTTATGCTTTCCCACTGAGACCTAAAAGCCTTTTATATTTGGGCACTAGACACTGTTCGCCAACATAGAAATTCCTCTCGGTGGCCTCATGTCATTTGAGAATATGTCACCAACTTTGCATAACTGTAGTCTTTCATTGATCTGCTTTAATTCATGTTTATTAATGAATTGGGTATAACATTTGTAAGCAGAGTCGGTGAAGTTACACATTTGCAATATGCAATTTGATGATAGGTATAAATTCAAAAGTAAACCTTATCACTATCTGACATACAGCTGCTAGAAATGTAACTATTGATTGAAAGTCTTTTTTTTTAATAAATTATTCTTACGAACATTGGTTCTTGTGATATGACACTTATCTGGATGTATGTTTTCCATTTTCAACAGTATGGAATCACATTTATCTTCTTTTGTGTTAATTATGTAGTTGTTAATTTTAATAAAATGTGTATGTGTTGTAATTTTTTTAAATTGTTTTTTTTAAGGACCAGGATATCCTTTACAATTTGAAACTTGGGAAGTATCTATTTATCTTGTAGCTAGCCGTTTGAGGGAGGTGATTCTCACCCTCGACTCCACTCTCATGAGACCCCACCTGGAGCACTGTGTTCAGCTTTGGGGTCCCCAGCATAAGAAGGACATGGACTTGTTGGAGCGGGTCCAGAGGAGGGCCACGAGGATGATGAGAGGGCTGGAGCACCTTACCTATGGAGACAGGCTGAGGGAGTTGGGGTTGTTCAGCCTGCAGAAGAGAAGGCTCGGGGGAGACCTTGTAGCATCCTTCTGGTACCTCAAGGGGGCCAACAGGAGAGATGGGGAGGGACTCTGTCAGGGAGTGTAGTGACACAATAAGGGGGAATGGTTTTAAACTGAAAGAGGGTGGATTTAGATTAGACATTAGGAAGAAATTCTTTACTCAGAGGATGGTGAGGCACTGGAACAGATTGCCCAGAGTGGATGCCCCATCTCCCTGGAAATATTTAAGGCCAGGTTGGATGGGGCTTTGGGCAACCTGGTCTAGTGGGAGGTGTCCATGCCCATGGCAGGGGAGTGGAACTAGATGATTGTTAAAGGACCTTTCCAACCCAAACCATTCTATGATTCTGTGATCTTGAATTTGAAACTTAAGTTTTCTATTAACTTACACAGTTAGTAATCATAAGTCTCTCTAATAAGCATGCTGCTTGCATTTCGCATAGTGGTATTCTCAATGGTAATACAAGAGAATGACAAACCATTTCTTGCTTGAAAAATAGGCCTCTACTATGCACTTCTGGAGAGGATCACAATGCCAGTTTGGGATTCTGTTGGTTCCTGCCTCTCTGATTTCTCTAGTTTCCTGTGGTTGCATTTAAGGACTTTCCACTGGTTTCAGTCAGATATAAATATTTTTACTGTTTTTTTTTTTTTTTTTTAGAATGGATTTGAATATGTTCTCTCTTTGAATATTTACTGTTTTGTTTTGTTTTTGTTGTTGTTGTTGTTTTCGCCTGAAAATACAGAATCACATAATCACAGAA
>VXAA01000326.1:74164-87724 GCA_013399115.1 Anseranas semipalmata | reverse complement strand
CAACATCTTTGTAGTCCTCCTGAATTGCATGTTCCTTTTTCTAAATGTCATAAACTCTCTTTTCCTTCCTGAGCTCCAGAAAAAAAGCTCTCTGCTCAGCCAGGCTGGTCTTCTCTGACGGCTCATCTTCCCGTACATAGGGACGGCCTGCTGCTTTGCCTTCAAGGTTTCATTCTTGAAGAATGTCCATCCTTCCTGGACTCCTTTGCCCTCTAGAACTGCCTCCCAAAGGACCCTGTCAACCAGGTCCCTAAATAGGTCAAAATCAGCCCTATGAAAATCTAAAGTAGCAGTTCTGCTGACTGCCCTCCTTGTTCCCCAAGGATGGAGAACTCTATCATTTCATGATCACTGAGCCTGAGATGGCCTCCAACCATCACATCACTCATGAGACCTTCCCTGTCACCAAACAACAGGTCAACTGTGTGTCCTGGTTTCAGCTGGGCTAGAGTTAATTTTCTTCCTAGTAGCTGGTATGGTGCTGTGTTTTGAATTCAGGAGGAGAACAATGCTGGTAACACAATGATGTTTTAGTTGTTGCAGAGCAGTGCTTACACAGAGCCAAGGACTTTTCAGCTTCTCGTGCTGCCCTGCCAGCGAGGAGGCTGGGGGTGCACAAGGAGCTGGGAGGGGACACAGCCAGGACAGCTGACCCGGACTGGCCAAAGGGATGTCTCATACCATATGGCGTCATGCTGAACAATTAATACGGGGTGGCTAGCCGGGGGGGGAGTACTGCTGCTCGGGGACAGGCTGGGCATCGGTCAGCGGGTGGTGAGCAATTGCATTGTGCATCACTTGCTTTGTACATTCTATTATTATTATTATTATTATCTCCCTTCCTTTTCTGTCTTATTAAGCTGTCTTTATCTCAACCCACGAGCTTTTTACTTTTTTTTTCCTTCCCAATTCTCTCCCCCATCACAAGGGGGGGGCGGGGGGGAGAAAGAGGAGGGGGGTGAGCGAACGGCTGTGTGGTGCTTAGCTGCCTGCCGGGTCAAACCACAACACTGTGGCACCTTCCCTAGTTGGTTCCCTCACCACCTGCATCTGGATTTTATCATCCACACATCCCAGGAATCTTCTAGATTGCTTCTTCTCCACTATATTGTATTTCCAGCATATGTCTGGGAAGTTGAAGTCTCCCATGACAATGAGTACTACCGATAACAACACTTCTCATAGATGCTTATAGAATATTTCGTCTGCTTCTTCATCCCGGTTGTGTGGTCTATAACATACTCCAACCACAGTATCTCCATTGTTGGTCTTTCCCTTGATTCTTACCCAGAGACCCTCGACCCTTTCATCACCACAACTAAGTTCCAAACAGTCCAGACATTCCCTAACATAGAGGGCTACCCCACTTCCTCTCCTTCCCTGCCTATCTCTCCCAAAATCCCAGTAGTCATCCATCTCGGCACTCCAGTCACGCAAGCCATCCCATCACATCTCACAGAGGCCTATGATATCATAGCCCTGAGGTTGGGCTAAAAATTCCAGTTCTCCTTGCTTATTTCCCATGCTACATGCATTTGCATAGAGTCATTTAAGCTGTGCCCCTAACAAAAGTGACTAGCTGGCTGGCATTCCTTTGTGCTGCTCATAGGCGCTTTCCCGATGACCCCTGAATAGTAAGAAGGTGTCAATTAATTATTACATTACAGTCTTGGAAATGACTTGGTCACTGTCTAGTATTTTTGACTGGTTTAGTCAATCTAAATAAAAGCTATAAGTTATAAGATGAATTTTTAAACTGTTCATTATTTCTACTAGTGGGAGCAATAAGAAAATGAAAAAGCCTTTGACCACGAGTAGAAAAAAGAGAAGTCTTTAGGTTTTAGCACCAATTTGACCCCTACTCTGGAGAAATACTATCTGCTAATTAAAAAGAAGTCAAAAAAATTTACTTCTTCATCTTGAATTGCAGTTATGTTAATCCATTTTTAGAAGTCTATTACTTCAAAGAAATATTTCAGTAGATCAGCAACCTCTTGTTAAAACACAACAGATCTTCTGTGCAAAGGACTTGCATACAATAAGCTAGAATACCAAAATATATGGTATGTATAAAACATTTTTTTTCTTTTTTTTAATTAAACCATATAAAATAGAATTTGACCTACTGTTTTTAAATTTATGAATTTAAAAGAAAATTTAAAAGTCACTGTGTTGCAGTGCTAGGGTAATAGGTTAACTTTGTCACTGACTGAGAACTGAATGTCATCTAACTTCTCTATAACTCAAGTTTTTGATGTAAACTTTAAGTCAGCAGCTAAATTGGGACAAATGCCCATATATATTCTTTTACCTCACTGTAAATTTGATATAGCTAACTCTCCATGGGGTCATCTTCCTTTTGTCTCTTCTGAAAGATAAGCTGTTTTACTTTCAGTGAGAAATATTATATAAAACATATGGACAATTATTATTTTTTTGTAATTGTTACCTGATTTTTTGTAATTGTTACCTGTACCTGGAGCCTTTTTGATTCAAATGCCTCAGTTTCCTTAGCTGTACAACACAGCATCTTCATGTAACCTTCTGTGGTGGTTAACACCAGTAGGTAGCTAAGCACCACCATGCTGCTTTCTCACTCCTCCTCCTCAGAAGGACAGGAGGAGAAAATATGATGAAAAATAAAAGTTCATAGGTTGAGATAAGGACAGGGAGATCACTCACCAGTTAACAACATGGGCAGAACATAAGGAATAGCATAAGGAAGATTAATGTAACATTGCCAACTACTCACAAACTAGAAGAGTGAAAAACTAAAAGCAAACTAAAAACACCTTCCTCCCACCTCCTCCTCTTCTACCTCCTTCCCCCAAGCAGTGCAGGGGAATGGGGAATGGGGATTGTGGTCAGTCCATAACACTTCATTGTCTGCTGCTCCTTCATGCTGCTCCTTCATCCTTCTCTTACTCTGCTCCAGTGTGGGGTCCCTCCCATGGGATGCCGTCCTTCCCAAACTGATCCAACATGGGCTTCCCAGATACTGCAGTTCTTCAGGAACTGCTCCAGTAAGACCCCATACCATGGGGTGCAGTCCTACAGGAATGGACTGCTCCAGCATGGGTCCCCCACAGGCTGCAGCTTCTGCCAGATCATCTGCTCCACCATGATCTCCTCTCCATGGGCTGCAGTTCCAGCCCAGAGTCTGCTCCTGTGTGGGTTCTCCATGGGCTGCAGCCTCCTTCAGGCCATATCCTCCTGCTGCAGTGTATGGTCCTCTACAGGCCATGGATCCTCTATGCAGAGATCTGCTTCACTGTGGTACCCATGGGCTGCAGGGGGACGGCCTGCTCCACCATGGGCCTCTCCACGGGCTGCAGGGGAACTTCTGCTGCGGTGCCTGGAGCACCTCCTCCCCCTCCTTCTTCACTGACCTTGGTGTCTACAGAGTTGTTTCTCTCTACATTTTCTCACTCCTCTCTCCCAGCTGCTGTTGCACAGCCCATTTTCTCCTTTCTTAAATCTGCTCTCACAGAGGTGCAAACAGCATCACTCATTAGCTTGGTTCTGGCCAGCGGTGGGTCCCTTTTGCAGCTAGCTGGGACTGGCTCTGATCTGACATGGGGCATCTGCTGGGCTCTTCTCACAGAGGCCACCCCTGCAGCTCCCGTTGCTACAAAAACCTTGCCACATAAACCCAATACACCTTGCCAACTATATAGTGAGATTTTAGAATTTAGTCCCTCTTCTTAAGCAGTGTTGACCAAAGTACTAAACTCTGACTTATGACAAGATAAAAAGATATATTTATATATCAAAGTCTTGGGAGATATAATGCAATGATTTAAAATAAATCATTTTAAACTATGTATATTCCTACACTTTAGTGCTTAATTACTTTTTAATCTGTAGATGCACTCCTCAGCAAGTCCTGATTTGGTATTAGTAAATTCAAAATCTGTTTTTCTTTATAGGGCATCTCTGCAATTTATCTAGAACTAGATCATAAATTTGAGCAAATTAGATTTTACATTCATTAATGTGAACTCTGTATTTCTAATAAATGCAGCCTAAAGTTTGAAATATTAATGGAGCATAAACTAAAAAACAAAAAATGATACTTATGAATTTCACTTCTACTAGTCTGTTACTACAATTTGTTACTCTGAAATTGCAACTGTTTGAATGCTTATTAAATAACCCTGGAATTAGCAAAACTGTTGTCCTGATATAATTGAAAGGACATATGTAGAGGCTAATTCATCCTGCTGAAAGACTGGATAAGATAATTCATTTCCAGTCCAATGTAGGTTGCACTGGCATGCAGTTTAGTTTGGGATGAGGAGAGAGAGAATCACAGCTATAAAAAATTCCATTTGGGCTAAATTGTCCAATAGGAATATTGGAAAATGCATTTGAAATCAATTCATTTGGAATTTGCTCCTGGGAAGGCTCTATTGCCCTGTTAAAAGCAAAATTAAATATTTCCCTATCTAACAATGAAGGAAACAAAACTAAACTGCTTGCCAGACTTAACAAAATAATAGAGAAATATGTCAAAAATTTGATTATATATTTGCTGAGTGTGTGTACACATTTAATAAAAATTCCCACCATCTGGAAGATCCCTGTGCAGTAGTCCATGTGCCAGTTAAACTCATGCATAGAATTTAAGTGATAGATAAATCCTTCAAAATTCTGAATGTATTTCACCCACACTAGCTCAGTTTAGTGGCAGTGTTCTTATTTTCCATACATCATCATTACTACATCATAGATATTCATAGGTTAAATCCCAGCACAGGTTTACCTAGGGGATTTTTTTTTTTTTTTTTTTTCCTGAGGACGTAATATAAACTTCGTATTTGCTTATCATAAGGCTGGTGTCAAACAATTCTTATTAAATGCATTAATACTGAATTAGCTGCTATTTTACAAGCCAAGATCAACTCATGCATATTTGCAATTTCACTTGAAAATTTCCTTTCATCTGCTTTACTCCTTTTCTTTTGGATTCTTTTTTTCTTTTATAATATGTACGTCTTAGTGTATTAATTCATATTATCTCAAAGTCTCAGTGATAGAGTTTTGTTGCTCTTGTTTTTTTTTTCATCGGGGAATGACAGCGTGTGATGAGTGACTATCATAGTTTTTGCAGGCACAGCGAAATCAGCAATATTCTTCATTTATCTATATAGCTTGTTTTCTATTCTATTTCTAGCATTTGTCTATATAGCAATTTTAATTATTGCATTTCTATTGACTACTTATATGTACAATTCAAAGTCTTTACTCAAATGTGGCCAGTTTTATTTCCTTTTTGCAGGAAGTCACTTTTTTTTTTTTTTTTTTCTGTATGCAACATAAAGGGATGAGGTGACCTCCACAGACAGGAGATAACTACAAGCAAAATAGATTTGTCAATGGACACTGTACATGGATCATGCTCAGGACTGATTACCGACTGCAGAGGTGGAATTTATCTCTGCACATTACAGTCCATGTAGAGAAATAGACACCTTCAGGGGGGTTATTCATCTGACTGACAGAAGAGGACTTAGCTGAGTAACTCTGACTTATGCACATCTAACTTAAGGTGTCTAAAGTTAGGGTGGATTAATTTCAGCACAAGTGTCCATGACTGTCAACACCAAGTATGCTTTTAAAAAATAAAAATAAAAATAAAAAATCTTGTGTACTAAAAAAAATCTCATGTTGCAGGGAAAAAAAAAAAAAAAAGTTAAAAAAAAAACCTGTATGATTTGATTGCAGAGAGACATAGGCCTTGTACTTTCTCACCTGGTGATAGGAGCAGTTACAGAGGTAGCCTAGCTGTAATGAGAAAAGTTCTGACATGAAATGACTGCTAAACACAGAAAATGTCTGCCAGCTTGAAAACAGCCTGAAAACCAGGTCCAGGAACTTAGCCTGTGAACCATGGACATGCTTGAAGTGTGGCTGAATACCTTATACCAGAGGCATCCTGAAGATACCGTTGATAAAAACAAAATAAGATACTGAGGAACAACTTATTGCCTGGGAATCGGTGTGAGAAATAAAACTCTTGGTTAAAGGAAATAAAGGATAACAAGAAACACCATCTGTTGGCGGTCTCAGGAAGAAGACCAAAATTAACTGCACTCATTGGTTACCTAAGTGGTGGTGTCCTACACCCTCCAATGTCTCCAAGATACAGAAAGGGCTTGATTTTTACCCAAGATGGAGCTCCTCTCTCTGAGAAACTTCCTGTGCTGCACATACTCCTTTCTCTCTATTGTTTGTTTTTGTTTCTTTTCCCTCCTTAAACAGGTTGAAACTTTGCTGGAGCATCAGGTTAACTCTGTGACACTACGACATTGACTCCTAAACTCTGCAATGCTTCACACCTCGTGATGCAGATCAACTTCACAGTGAGACTCTGTCTGTTATTTTCGTTCCCCTTCTGGACCCATACCTGGGAGTGACTAGTCCTTTCAGAAGTCACTTTTTGACCCTTTGTGGTTGATCTCTTTGGAGATTGCTTTTAGACTCCCTCCTTCTTTTTCTTTCCTCCCTGTCCCCTTCTGGGATCTGTTTGATGCATTCAGTACTGGTAACTTTATGAATATGTATAGATGTACATAATCTGCAGTAAGTGTAGTATTGATAAGTATCACCAGTTTCCTGTTATTGTATTGCTAAGTTTGTAATCCCACAGTCTGTTGAACTTATAATTATCTCCAAACTCTATCTGCTGCTATATTACTGATTTTGCCCACCACAAATTGCATTTCTACTACCTCTACTTGTTTTTACTATTAATTGGTACTATACCCTTTATATCTGTTACATATATATGTACTGTTTTCCTGGTGTTGTCCGATAAAACATTTGGATTCATTACCTGGTGTGCAATAAGCCAAATACACACACCAGGTTGAGATATTGTTTATTTCAGAGTTGCGCAAGTCTGGTTACGAGGTGGTTTTCCATAAAGATGGCCCAACTCTGGACTGTTCCTGTTGATTTTTATACAGTTCTACCTAGTTGTTACCATATTAGTACATCCCACTAAATTCTAACTGGTTAGTGATTTACATATAGTTGCACAATCTTATCTAGAAAATCTATACGTGCTTAAGGGAAGGGTCCTCACCTGGGCTAGGGTTGTTTTGACCTGTGGGTGTGTTTTTTAGCATTATAATGACATTATAATGAGCAAAGTTCATCTTCGGGCATCCCTATTCCTTTCTTCTTGCCAGTTTGGCCCAGTTACCTTTAGCATGTACACTTCTTCATCTTAGTTCCTTATATTCCAGGATGTCTATACAACAGATAAATCTATTTCTGTCTATTATTAAAACAATGGATAATGTTTCTGCATTCTTGCAAAGCACTTTGGCAACAGTATTACAGCACTGGTAATATCTGTAATAGATTTTTATCCATATGTATATATTTGCTTTATTAGTCATAGCAGTCTTGCCAGTGGTGATTTGTGATGATTTATAATAGGTATGAAACTTTAGCAAACAAAGCATCTGTCCTTCTGTATCATGAAATCCTTTGAACTCACTGTTGTAAACTCTACATAACCACAGGCCAGGTAGCTTCCCCCCACCTTTTTGGATGGGGATAGTTTGTGATCTGTGTATAGAAAAGGCTATTGAGAGAGACTAGTGTGGCAGTTATCTAAACCAATTTAAACATCAAATGGTGCTATACAATCTGGGGTTAGAGTCCAATATGCACAAGATCAACATTTTAATTCTGAGGATCATCCCCAGAGCTAAAAAGAAAGTTACATCTAGAGTCCCACTTACTCTCTAAGGCTTTAGAAACAAACAAGTATAGTTATTCAATTCATGTGATTTATCTCATGTGGCAAATTTTCCCCTAGTTTCATAACAGATGGAACTATTATCAGCCACTTATTTTTGTCCATTCTGGAGATTCTGGCTTAATCTATAGTACCAGTCTTAACAGCAGATGCTTAATCACAGGAAATACCAACTTTCTTAACAATTCCTTGAGACCTTGCCTTGCTTAAGGTTACGTTACATTATTTATTGTGTCAATTACTATGGTGTAAATTTGAACAAATGGTGTGACAGGAATGTTGAAATGACTGTCCAGTGAGAGATGGAGATGTCAGGTCAAAACTAGCAGTCAGGACATTCAGTGACCTGAATTTAGACTTTTTCTAATTCTTGTTCTTGCACAAATACTCTATGACCCAACCTGGAGTACTGTGTTCAGCTCTGGGGACCCCAGCACAAGAAGGACATGGATATATTAGAGTGAGTCCAGAGGTGAGCCATGAGGCTGATCAAAGGTCTGGAACAACTCCCCTATGAAGACAGGCTGAGGGAGCTGTCTGGAGAAGAGAAGGCTCCAGGGAGACCTTATAGCAGTCTTCCAGTACCTAAAGGGGCCTACAGGAAAGCAGGAAAGGGACTCTTTGTCAGGGAGTGTAGTGATAGGACAAGGAGTAGTGGTTTAAAACTAAAAGATGGTAGATTTAGATTAGAAGAAATTCTACTCTGTGGGTGGTGAGGCACTGGAACAGGTTACCCAGAGAAGCTGTGGCTGCCCCATCCCTGGAGGTGTTCAAGGCCAGGCTGGATGGGGCTTTGAGCAACCTGGTCTAGTGGGAGGTGTCCCTGCCTATGGCAGGGGGATTGGAACTAGGTGATCTTTAAGGTCCCTTCCAACCCAAACCATTCTATGATTCTATGTTGATTGCAATACATAAATGAGAGGATCATGTTTTTAAAAAAATACTCCACATTTCTCAAAAGCTCCATATTCCTCCCCTACATACCCTTTCCCTACTTCATGCACCTGATTCATGCTTCTGCTTTAAAAACAAACAAACAAAAAAGTCAAAAAAAGAACCCACTTCCAGGCAATTGTTTGAAGATTTGCTAATGAAGATTAATCTGAATTTCCTTTAATCACTCCAAACTTTATACCAATAAGAGGAAAAAAGCACAAGGTTCGTGTGCACATTCAGTTGTTTCTAAGATATTATTTAAACTCCCCCAAAAGAATAATGCACTGCATACGATGTTTACATGTAAACAAACATTTCCTCAAAAACAAACAGAAACAAAAGCTTACTTTTAGTGCAAGACTCCAAAATAATCCACCAGAACTGTCAGACCACTTGGAATTCAATAAGAGTGCTATTAATTTCATGTCTAGCAAGTATCTCCACAGCACAGTGGGGCACTATAATACAGGACACAGCCCTGAAAGAGCTATCTAAATTGGTGGAAACAGTGCAGATGAACAAGCACCCTACTTGGCTCAAGTTAAAATATCCTGCTTCTCAACAGGGTCAGTTAAGCCTGTGTTAAGTGCTGTGCTAATGCATTTATTCTTCTATCGGTATCCAAACTAGCTTATTTAGATCCACTGAAGGTATCCCTTTGCAAAAAGGCACTGGGCAAGCATACACTAGGCTTGGTACACTCAACAATCTTTGAGACAAAGTGCACTTTGCTCAGCAGAGAACCACTTCCTTCTCCAAGAACCTGATACACACAGCTCATTGAAGTTGATGTTAAAACTCCTGGTGACTTAAATGGAATGTGAACCAGACTTCACAGTTTTCCAGCAGTGTGTATGAAGCTGCAGAAATAGAATAAAATCAGGAAACAAGCAGTGCAATGGGGAGAATGAAAATAGGCAAATTCTGAATATTTTCTTTTTATCTTCTCCACAAAAGAAAGATAGCCCTAACATAGCTATTAGACTAGCAAATAGGAAATTCCAGCTTCCTCAAGCACTCATTGTTGTCACTAGGCATTTTAATGACTCCATTTAGCACTGCAGCATTTCTTTTTCTCAACACTGGCTAATAACATGCTGAGATAGTTACACTCTTTGCAAATGGAGTTTTATTGAAGAATAGAAAGGTGTATGCCTGGGGATTTTGCTCTTATAACTGTAGAGGACACATTCTGGATACACAGAATATTGACACACAGGTTAGTGTGGGAGATCAAGGGTGAAGGAGAGAAACAAGGGGAAAAGGTAATGAAGGAAATTAAATGCTTTGAGAATTCCTTTGCAGAACAACTGGTAGCAGATGATAAATCATGGTGCTGTAAGCATACAAAAGATGAACAATAAAAATACTGAGGTAGTAGAAATGTTACAATACTTTTCTGGTAAACATAAAATGAAATCTGCAATATGTTGAATGCTGCAAAGATTCCACTATTTTCAAGTAAATTGCCCAAGTGTACCTTTCTTTCTGTTCTTTTTATTTTATCACGGTAAACATGGTTCAGTGACATTAGTACATCTATACAATTCTGGCTGTAGCTTCTGAAAATTCAGGCCCTCATCAAATACACTTGTATCTAATGCATTACACCTGCTGACCAGTTCCTTACACTTGTAAAATATATATATTAATCTGCCCCTACTAATATATGAATGACATTGTATTTAACACACATTGTATGTTAGTAATGCATAAGGGTGCCTTTTTTACAGACTTAAACCATCTACAGATGATTTATTTATCTTTGCTAATATTAATGACTTAGAAAGGGAAAATGGAACAGGCAACTTTAAAAAAAAATGGATTTCACTGCAAATGTACATTATTTTTAAGAGCACATCAATATTTAAATATTTCCACTAGTCAGCCCTGAATAGTCTTTGAGTTTATTTGTCTGTATTTGATTATTTGATGGGATTTTTAAGATGAATAGTTTAAACATGAAGAAAAGCTCTTTAGAAGTCCTCATTTAAAAAAAAGGGGGGGTGGGGGGAGAAAACATGGTGTTCCTGTATTTCTTAGTAAATTCAATCTTTTTCCAATGATAATGTATGCATGTATGTGTAAATATTTTTATGTACTGTTCCAGCTGAGAGATGGTGGGTGCAGTGGGTACATTTGGTTCACTCTTAATGTTCACGCTAATTCATTAGGCATGCCAACAGATTTGCAAATAGAATATTGTTGATCAGCACTCTGCTTCTGGGACTATTGTTCTGGAATTTCTAATTTTAAAATCGCTCTTTGTGCATATATACATATATCTATATGTACTATATGTACATATACATGTTCATATGTATGCTATATGTACATCATAAGTTATGATGGAAAGTAACTGAAGCATTCCCTTTGTCTCGAAGTACACAAATATAACTAGACTATCCACAGGTGAGTAAAATCCGATGATGACGATATTCAATATCACTATAAACTTCTAAGAGGTTTAAAAATATTATTTATTGAACATTTCTTTTACTGACTTGATACAAAGAAAATCAATTAGACAATCAATTTATCCTTCTTTGAAAATACTCCTGACAATGAAAGAAGTGATGAGCTCTTACTTCGAGGGGAAGAATGTTATCCAAACCAGCAACAGCTGAGCAGTAATCATTATGATATCTGTGAGTAACAATAACTTCTTCATGTTAGGATATTTCTTTTCTGTTAATTTGTTCTCTCCTTTCTTCCAGATGCAGTGATAACTGCTACAAACTGTGTAGCTGCAGACAGCAAAAGCAGCAGACCTGGGCTCCAAGAATCATGCATGTTCAGCATACTGCTCCCAAAAAGCAGTTTCTTTAGGAGCCAAGGGAGTGACTTTTCCCAGTTTGTAAGTAAGGGTTGTGATGCTCAAATCTATATATTCTGTGGGATCGAGTCCATAAATTTTAAGCAGCAAAATTGACAGCACTTTCTTGTTAGAAGAGCTATGAATATATTTGAGACCACTTAATGCCATCTTAGATTTGCCTCAGCATTTTTTGACATTATCTGAGATTCTCCCATGTAAACTGATATTTTCCTTGGATAAATGTAACCTCCAAGGATGAACAGGGAGGCTGTTCCATTTTCTACAATTTTCTTAACATGATGATATTAAGGCCTTGTTCCATCCTGTCCATGATAATGTTTTGCACAAACATGAATAAAAGCACACAACAACATGATGTAATTAATTAAAATGTATATTGTAAAATTAATTGAAATCTGACAACACTGTGTGCAATAACTGACGTTCACAGATGTTTGAAGAAGAAAATCGGGCTGATATTGGAGAACACTGCATCTTATTTACAAAGTTTTAATTTGCCTTTTACTTCTGTGTGAGAAATTAGTGTTGAAAAAATTGTTTGGATCCTGCCAGTTTTATGAGTAAAGAGGTACATGTTAGAATTGCAAATACATTTATGCTTTAAGCACCTGAAATAAATACACATGAAATACAGAAAAAAAATAAAAAATGGTTCTTTGAGTCTAAATCTGAGTGATGAAGCCTTTTAAAACCAAACTGAAGGCAGAACTTTTCAGAAGCTGACACTAAAAGCGCAATGGATTAAGGTGAATCAATGCTATAGATTCCACTCAATGTCAGATGGTTTACTGAACAGAGAGCAAATCTTTTCAAGCTCAGAATTTTCTACAGCCCTTAACTGAATGAAATTGTAATTAAAAATAAAACAAACTCTCCAAACTCTGTACCTTACATGGATAGACACTTGTGATAGTGATAGACACTTTCTGTTATAACTTCAGTGTGTATTTTTAACTCAATTTTGAACAGAGGAATGAATGTTTGATGAAGGCTTAATTTCAAGTTTAGCATAATTTTAAAAAAAATATTTGCAAAATTTTTCACAACCTATTTAATTTCAGCTTTTTGTCTTCTAGATCTGAAATCTAGAACTGTATTTGCTTTGAGCAGATGATTACTTATTGCAGTAAAACAATAGAAAGCTAAAATATCTGTGTAGAACACTAAAAATTAAAAACATAAAAAGAATCCGAAATAAAATTGCAGCAACCACCAAAGTCCCAGGAATTTGGTGCTTTGAGAAGCAAGTTTGTTTGTTTGTTGTTTTGCTTGTTTGTTTGTTGTTTGCTTGTTTGTTTTTATAACAGACACAAGAGTTAGAGAGTATGATCCCTGCTTTATTACTAACATCTGCTTTTTTATTTTTATTTTTTGCCTTGCTGCTTGGTAAATATTGTGATCTATTCAAAAAAGTAACATTGTGTTAATAATGGATTGATTTTAAGACTAGCAGTTCTCTGAAGAGTTCAGGTTCATCCAAGAAAGAATTAGGTTGATATGTAATGTTAAAAATTTGGATTCATCCTTCTTTTAAAAATGACACGATCTTTTTTAATAAAGTAAGTTTTCAAAATTTAATGTAAGTTAATTTATTCATAAGGTCATATAGGTATAAAAATGGTAATAAATCTGAAGAATTCCTGGGGAGTAGTTTTAAGCTCTCAGCAGTAATGCTGCTTTTATGGAGAGAAAAAAACACATTCTCATTTAATTTTTTTTTTCCAAAAATATTGTTCACTAGCACTTCCTTTTTGGGAAAGCAATTTCCAATAAAGTTCTAGGGAAAATAATAAATAAATAAGCAAATGATATATTCTCATAACACTTAAATTGTTCAGGTTTTTATGAACTTGTAAATGATAATATTTAAAGATTTTCATTACAAATACCATAGTACATTTTATGGGAATCAAGCAACAATGACCCAGGTAAATAAATAAATAAATAAATAAAGATTATCCCTAGAAATAAGTTAAGGAAAGCTTGGAAGAATTCACTTTTTTTTTTTTTT
>VXAA01000326.1:35190-69433 GCA_013399115.1 Anseranas semipalmata | reverse complement strand
TTTTTTTTTTTTTTTCTGCTTCTCTGACTTTCTGCCTGTCTGCTTGTCCTTTAAGGGTGATCAGTTTGCACTGAGGTTGTAGAATCTCCCTGTTTGGAGTTATGAAAACCTGACTGAACAATATTCTGGATAACCTGCTCTAGCTAACCCCACTTTGAACAGGGTGGCTGGAGTGGGTCTCCTTTCTATCTATCCATTCTGTGATCGCTCCAGCAGAGGATTCGCAGCCTGAGCCTCTTTGAAGACGTATCTTTCTAGTACTTAAGCAAATCCTCTCAGCATAAATGAAGACCCTTATGACTTGAAGGGACTCTTCAAAATTGTAATTCTTCTGGTAGTTTTATGATTTTCTGGAGTGAGGAGGGAACTTTAAAGACAAATCCTTATTCCTTCTTTTGTGTAGAAATTGATTACACAATTTCTTGTTCATGTGCGACTTACAGTTGGTAGGCTTTCTAAATGTTATGTGAGTTCAATCCTTATGTCTACAGCTAATGAAATGTTTTATACAGTACATATATACACACTTGTCCAAATATAATTTGGAGGAGATAGCTAAAAAGACTCATGACTAAATATATGTTCAAGGAATAAAATAAAGTTTCAGAGAAGACATATATTCCTCATAAAACCTTCTCCATTCCAGGTTCCTTTTTTAACAAGAGATGTGTGAGAGTGTCTCTGGAGGATACTTTATATGCCTTGTTTTAATGTGATGCAGAAAGGTAAGTGTAAGAAATTTCTTTGGGCCCAGTATTATTTACCCGAGAATTCTAATGAGATTCAGCTGTGAAATAGATGAAATATTGATGAAAGAGTTTAGCTTCTTCATTAAATCCATTTCATTCCTGGAGGAACAGATAAGGCAAGCTTTTTTTTTTTTTTTTTCCCCAAAAGAGGGGGAATGTTTCGCCAAACAGGTCCTCTGTCTTCTAACGACAGAGAATGCACAGCCTCTCTGGGCAACCTACTCCAGTGTTTGACTGTCTTCATGGTGAAAAATTGTTGCTAAATTGGAACTTTGTCTGTTTCAAGTCCATATAGTACCTGCATTACCTGTAATCAGTACCTGCATTACCTGTAAGCAATTCAAATCCCTCAGAAAGTATGTAGCAGAAGTAGGAAAGGTAAAGAGGGCTACAGCATGATCTCCATATGAGAAAAAAGAAAAATAGACTAAAACCAGAATTTCATTGTTGAAAAGAGATGGCTGAAGTCTATCAGATTAAGAGTGGCGCGGAAAGAATGAGCATGCAGTGATAGTTCTTTGCATTTCCAAAGTAAGAGCTAGGTGATATTGAAGCTAGCAGGTGTGGGTTCAAAAAAATAGAATAACATTGTGCATTACTCAGAGTAAAAGTTGTCCACCTAGATGCCCCAGCTGAGGTCCCTGTTATAATGATCAGACATTTCATCGTGGCAAAAGGCATATCCCGAGTGCGATGGTTAATGAGCAGAGAAGAATGTGGATGGAATAAATGATGCTGACCAAAACAACAGTTTCAAAATTCCTTTAGGCATAAAAAGTTTATTACAACTTGGAGATAAGCCATCTGAGCTCTTAGCCACTAATACCAACAGGACAGTAAGGTGAGGAAGGGGAGTAATACATGTGAATAATAAATACCATGTGCCCTTTGGCAGGAAAAGCAGGAAAGGCAAAGGAGGCATCAAAAACTGTACCTATAGCAATGACCAGGCTTATGCACTGTTGTGTTGATGTGAAGAGTGTGATAGATTTTTACAGTGCATAGACCTGTACAGACTGTGTGCTGGCTATGTGTAACACATCACCTTCCACTATGCTTTAGTCATTGCCAGATATGAGAGACCTCGTAATGACATACTTTTATATGTGTATGTATTTATATGGAATTTTAAGTGTGTTAAGTACTGTGTGCATAACAATTATTAAAAGGCATAACTAGATTGTTAACATGACACAGAAACTGTACAACTAACTATGCAATCAGATTTCTTTTGAAATTATTTTTTGCCTTAGAATTAGAGGTTTATCCTGTAATTACTTGAATGACATAGCTGCCTTTCAGGTCAACTTACTAGTAGGGTTTAAATGAAGAACAGTTTTTAGTTTTCTCCTGCAACAGATATATTTGTGATGGTGGTTGAGTCTTTTACCATCACAGTGTAATACCTTTCAAAATCTGATAGAAGTTCTTGTTTTTCTTCTGTTATGCTTTGAGAACTTATGATGAGAGGAACCTAAAATTAAATAAATAAATCAAGAGACAGTTACCTGAACTGTGAAAAGATACTATCAGGATATGTTGTCACCACTTTGAGAAACAATAATCAGTAGAGCAAGGTTTATGGGAGAGCCTATAAAACCGATCTTTAAGGAGTTTGCTTTGAGCACACAGACTCCAACTTCCTGGGTGCTTGAATTTCCATCATTCTCTCTACTTTTTCCAGCTACTTTCAGTAAATTACAGAAATAATCTCCAGGGCAGTAGGTTCTCAAGGAAGATAACAACGAAGAAAGAACATTTTCTAGCATGATGGCAAAACTGTTTATTTCTTGAGAAAAATAAGTTGTAAAAATAAGTTTGACCTTTCCAAATTTCAGGTTTTAGGAAAAAAAGAATTGCCTCTTTAAATTATATGTTTGCACGCTCAATTGCTCCATATTTCTAAGCCTCAAATTCTCTTTCCTTTTCTCTTCCCTACAGGGATGTTTAGACTAATACTGTAGTCCTCAATGCCTTACTTTACTGTCAGGGAGGGAAGAAATAAACAAAAGACTTTCTACGGAAGCAGTTTCTGAACAGTTTTGTGGCTTCTGTGAAACTCACTCTAAAAAATAAGCTACATAGATCCTTTTCTATAACCTTAATTTAGAACTATTCAGAGAAATGACTGACAGCTAATAACCTTAATTTATCCATAATTTCCTACTACAGTGAATGTCAATGTAATTCAGCCTATCACAGCAGCTTTTTAGTAACTTTTCTTTTAGTTCTTTCCCCACCATACATTCACAACAGGACAGGATATTAATAGCCACACTGTTCTGTTAGCTGTGGGATATGACTGTAACTCTTCTTTTATATACCAGCTTTTATGTTCTTTTTCTACAATTAAAAATTCCAATCAACTAATTTAAATATGCTCATGAAAATACATCCTCTGAGAGTTACATTCAAGAAACTTAACAATAGTGTGCAATTTAGCCAAATCCAATGGACAAGAGTTATAAGTTTCATGCAAATATCAAATAGATTCACTTTCACCAGGTTTCACTAAATACCATTTTAAGAGAGAAATTAGGAATTTTTCATAACCAGTATCTATTAGAGAGATTGTCGAATAATATTTTCATTAACACTATCTATTTGTCATTAGTTTACTTAAATCCATTGCATGCTAAACCCTGGTTTTGATCCTTCACTTTCTTTACCCGGACAAATATTCTCTTTCCATTACAACTCTGATTATTTGTTGTGTGCTATGGCAGAAAAAAGTAGACTAACTGTAAAATACCTCCTAAGCATGTACTGAAAGTTGGATTAACACTGTTTTCCAGAATCTGTTATCAACTTCTTTAGTTGCTATGTACCTTCTTGATACCTTCTTCAGGTATATTGTTTAGAATTGGAAAGCAACATGTTTCCAATAACTAGAAAAGAATAAGCATCATTATATTCTGAGAAGCTGTTGTAACTGTGACAGGTGATGATTTTTTTTTGTTTTAAATATCAGATATATATATGGTCAAGATTCCTTGCAAGGCTTACAGTAAAAAAAAAAAAAAAAATACACCTTGCAGGCCAACAGACATCAAAAATTCTAACACCACAGTGTTATTTTTATGCTGATAGCAATAGGAAATCTTTTCCCCTTCTGTGTTTCTTGAATCCTAGTTTGCAATGTCAGCAAAAGGAAAGAAACAGTGTACCACTGGGATTTACTGTTATGTCAACACAGGAACAGATGAGAGTGTAGGGAAAGAGAATCATGGGCAATAAAAGGCAAACAAGAATGTTGGTGTTTATGGATTACTGTGACAGAAACCTTAAAAATACATAAAATGTGTAGAAAGGTGTCTTAGATTATTTATTTCCAAAAGGAAAACACTTTTTATTCACTATTTCCTGGAAAAACACTTTTGTTTTTCCATTTTGGTTTATGTTCAAAAAACTTGTTTACTTTGTAATTCTGGAATAAATGGTAGATTTCCTTTCTACAGCAGGTGCTCTGACTAGATGCCTACTCCTGCCCTATATGCTTAGGTTACATGTACCTTATCTACATAAGTAGTCCTATTGTAATTAGAAATGCTAGAGAAAATAAGTTAATGTCTTCTACATCACTGATTTTCTTTATTTTATAACCCTAATTTTTGCTGAAATTAAGTTGTCCATTTGCAGGAGCTGAATTTCTCTTTGCTTTGGAGACAGATTGTCCCTAAAGCAGAGTTTAGAAGTAATAAGTCTTTCTTGTGTTTTGTATATAAAACTGACTCATATCCAAAAATTAGCTGAAGTAGCACATTTCCCAGCATTTGAGTTTTAAGCTGATTAATGAGTTCCAATTCTAGCTAGAAAAACATCTCATTCCCTAAGAATTGTTCATCACAATGAGGATGATATCAAGCAGGCCTAGGCTCAAGTACTCTTCAGTGTGTACTCTCCCAACACTGAAGAAGCATATTCATCCTAAACTATAAACAGCAGAGGTAATAGCACACTCCAGCCCCCATTAGAAGACTACCTAACTGATTTAAATGAGCTATACAAGAGGAATATTTCTACTTCACCTCCTTTTCTTCCTCTTGGCTAGCTGCAAAGTGATCTTAGTGGCTAGCTAAGTATGCTTCTGAACGGTCTGGGTCTAGGCTGGGTCTGGGCATGTTTTCTAACTAAGATATTTAGTGTGTTTGTTAGAACATGTTTTTGGTACTGGTCAGCAAAATTGCTTTGGGAAGAAAGACAATCTGCATCAGTAAAGATGTCTTTCCAGAAAAACAATTTGCTTTTTTTTTTTTTTTTTATGACTCTGACAAGATTGGAGGTTGATTAAAATTTTTGCTTTTTGTTGTTCTTTTTGGTTAAAGGTGACCTTGATAAAAATGCGGTTTTGTTCATATAATTTAATCTAAGTTCACAGAATACTGTTGGTTAGGGAGAAAAAATAAAGGGCTATACATTCACAAAGGTACTTACAGTGGAATACATCCTTTTTGTCTAATTGTTCATTGCTTAATGTGACAAACAAAGGGCTATTTTTCTTTATAATTAAAAAAAAAAAAAAAGGGAAAAAAGAGCCATTATCTTTTCTCCCCATTCACCTTCTCATTTGCAATCTGTTCACACAATTCTAGCTGAGGCACCTTTGAGAGGCCTGCTTTACAATAGCTGGTGTATGCTACATTCTAAAGAGTGTTAAATAAGAAATCTTTAGAAGCGTAGGTACTTCAGCCTACTGGCATATTCGTACATGTGCATGCATTCCACACACAGAGAATATGATAGTTTGAAAATGAGAAACTGCTGGGAAATCCTTATGTGATATTAAGTGTAGTTAGCTTCCCAAAGTTCCTTCTTTCTTACTGTAAAAGTACCAGTGTGCAAATACGTATTTTTCTCTTTCAGATATGCTTGTATATATGCTTATATGCTTGGTGCAGGAATAGGCCAGAAATAACACATTCCAACCATGTCAAGGGATATGAAAATTTCTGCATACCCTTTTTTAACTTTTAGTCCCATCACACATTTTTATTGTCTATTGAGATTATGGTTTCCCATTAGTCATGTTTTCTGCTTCTTTCATTTTAGCTAATGTATCCGCTTAATTATTCAGCAATTTTAAGAAACATTGCACATTAAAATATTGTGTAAATTACTGCAATGCTTCACAGTAATTCTAGATTCTGAGGGATATAGTGCGTTGGAATCACTTAAAAATGGTTGTCAGGCTTGCCTGTAAAAAAGCCTTTTCTTACAACTATCTTCCTCAAACACACTTTTCTGTCATTATTTGAAATAAAAGAAGTGCATGTAGGAAAAAACTGCGTACGCTAGAAATGTCAGGTTCCATTGTACAGGCTTTTTTTCATATTTAAGGACAGTATTTTTTTAATGTAGTATTGTTTGAGTTTACAAATTCTTTTGTTTATAATCCATACTTTTCACAATTGCATTAATAATATAGGTACTTCAAAAGATTATTGTAAATCCTTTGGTATTGTTACACCTTGATAATAATAACCTGTATCAGCTATATCAGAAATCTTCAATCCCAGATTCATGTGAAAATGAAGGGTCAAATACTCCAACTTTTTCCGCACTATGTCAAATTATTTTTATGTAATCTCATATCTCAGGTTTCTCTTGAGGAAGAAAAATTTGGATTCCAATGGCAGCATTTTTTTTTTTTTTTCCAGGCCTAAAAAGCCTTTTTTTCTTTGAGAACTTAGAATATGTTTTGTCATCAATGGGGCAAGACAAATAAATCCAAGTGTGTGTTGACTCACAATATAGGCTCTGTGCAGATTTCTGAACCATTTACAATTGCCTTATTCTTGGCGTATAACAACTAAATCTCCTTTCTTCTACAGATAATACTTTTGTAAGTCTTCCTGCCTAGGATGATGAGGCATTAAATCTTCCAAATTTTCTGTAGAGCTAAAACTATTTTTTTATATATTGTATATGTGCAAATAATATACACAAATATATGTAATTGAGGAAATAATTTATTTTATTATTTCAAGTTAATATATATTTTCAACACATCACATATTAATTAGAGGAGATATGAAAGTTCAGAGAAGTCTCACCTTAATCTGTTAATATCTTGTTCAATTTCTAATGAATATAAAAACTGTAAACACAATATTATTAATTATGTGAGAGAAAAATAAGTAATAAGGACAAAAAAGAGATGATTGTGGTAAACAGATGCAGCTAGTTAAAGCAGAAAAGACATATACTCGAGCATAGGTAGGAGTAGCTGATACAGATGGACAAAAGCCCTTCACAATCAAGTATTTTAACTAAAAAAAAAACAACAGAGATTTTATTTGTTGCTGTTACTACTGTCTGGATGCAGGACCAACTGCTCTGTAGAAGCACGATAAGTGTATATACATTTCTGAAAGATTAAAAAAAAACCACACAAGCAATAATCTTCAAAAGAGGCATAAAAGTGTCAGTTTTCCATAATATCTTTCCAAATGTGTTTTTTCTCCATCCTTCATTGAAACATTCTGTGAATTATTAATCTGATGTTGTAATAACAAAATAAAGATTTATCACTGCTTTGTAAACCTTTGGGTGGTCTGTGGCAGGCTTATTCTTGAATGATCCATGACTCCATTTGGCTAATACTCAAATAGACACATAGATACATGGATAGACAGACAGACAGATAGATAGACAGGCCACTAGTTACAAAACTCACAATCTGCCCTTGAAAAAGAAAAATAGAAAAAAAGAAAACTTGGTCTTTGTTCAGTACACTCAAGAAACATTTCAGCTAGAGAAAGACTCTCCAAATAATAAATATTTAAGCATTTTCTGTCCAGTAGCTGGCTGTGGTACGCAGAAAAACAGTTACTATGAAAGAAATTTACATTTAAACTAGACATCATCCTTAGTCCTGGAAGTAGATTAATGAGGTCAGAAATGATCTACTGTTACTTGATGCGTATATCAGCATATAGGTACCATTACTGTCAGCTGAAGAAGAATAATTGTATGCTTATATATATAAGCATATGCATATGCATACCCGACACATATTTACACACACAAACACAAAAACCAAGTGATAGTGAGAAGTCAGGCCAGTGTTTGACTGATCACTTCTCTTTAGTTACAAAATGAGGAGAAAAGAGATTTCACTTAAGCCGGAGGGAAAGAACTAGTGAACTAAGTGAAAAAACCCTGTCCACAAAGCAAAATAAAATTTTAAATTTACCACTGAGATATGACCCACGCTAATTTTGACAAGCCATCTCAAGACATCTACCTCCAAATTGTTTGAATAAGAAGTGGGCAAATGGTGATTCAAAGCTGGTATCAACTTTGGTTAGAGAATACTTCAGAAAAAATCATCTTCATGAAGAGATAATACAGCCTTATCCCTGTTGCTATCCCACTGATCAACAACAGTAAGAAAGCAGGGTATGCATAAGGGTATGCATTCCTCCCTGTTGCATCCTGTGAAGAGAATATATAGGATTCTTATTAACTCTAAACATAGTCTAGAAAACTATCTCTGCGCTCTAATTTTGCTTTCTTGGAGTTGGTGGAGCTTGATAATGAAAACCTGTAAACAAATGGAAGAACACCAACTCACATGTAGACATTGAGCCTGTCTGTAGAATGAACTGTATTTCAGCGATTGCCTTCAAATATACAGGCAAATGGTAAGTCAGATCCAAACATTTCTGTTCTTGACCATTGAGTTCTACAGAGCAAAAAGCATATTTGAGTCTTCCTCCTACTGATCCTTGGTTAATACTTAAATAGATGGATATGCAGATAGACAGACAGATGCTACTGTGGGAAAAGAAAGTTTTCAGTAATGTATATCAAAAGAAAAAAAATGAGAAAATATTTTTTGCAATCATATAAAATATCTCAGATTACTATTTCTGAGAAGAATGCATAAAACAGAGAAAAACTTGTATAATGAAGCTGAAAATTTAACAGGGGTTTGTAGTGCTCCTGTGTTCTCTGGAATTACAATAATTTAATCAACAAAACAGTACTGAACTTCAAAATATATTTTATAATCTATCATGCTATTTATACTAAAGGATTACGTTTCAGGTAAAATGTGGTTTAAGAAAACTCATCCGTTTCATTACATTTCCCAGCAAAGTGGTGGACTTTCCCTTTAATATATATTTCTATCTGAAGAGCAACATACTGGTAAAATGAAAACAAATGACAGTGCTATCTCCAAAGAGACAATACATTATTTCAAAATGTATGAAAAGGCCCTTGCTCTGCCCTTATGACAGTTAAATGCTCAAAGTGAGACAGGCAAAAAATGTAGTTAACTCATTCAAGGAGACATGAAAAGTGAGCCTCCTTTTTTTTCTTCGGTGTGGATAGAAAGAGAAATAGAGGATGATGTGGAGGGAGGAAATAAGGGGTTATTGTGTGTTTGTGTATGAAATGTGTGTTTTATTAAAACCATTCTGTGGTGTAGGTAAAATGAAAACAGCAGGTCTAAATTAGAAAAGAGTTTTGATTAAAGGATGTCCAAATGCCGATTAAAAGAAAAGAAGATTGATTTTTAGCACCATTCACCTCATAAGAGGATGAAAATACAGCTAAAATTAGACTAAGAGATAAAAGTATCAGACTAGATGATGGTCACACTGATGGTGATGATGTCAGTGAATAGGTGCCTTGTTACTCAACATGACTTCTTATTTCATGACTGAAGTCTTCTCTGAAGGTATACATATATTTTCACTACAATAAACAGAAACTTTGTTTCACTTTTGGCTTGGTATCATGCAATCTTTTTCCCTGTTCACCTTTTTAATACTAAAGTTTCTCTCTTTTGAGTTGTTTTGGATAACAGTGCATTAACATTTGATTATATCATTGGATATGACTTGAGATATTTGGTTCGGAAGTGCTGTGAAAACACGAACTCAAGACTCTCCTACAAAATGTGGAAAGTACAAAATATTTAAGAGCTTGAATTCAAGATTCAGTTTTCCCTGTGTCTGACAGTGATTTGGTATCAGATCACAGAATCACAGAATATCCCGAGTTGGAAGGGACCCATAAGGATCATCGAGTCCAACTCCTGATGTTTCAGTGGAAGTAAAAATCCCACAGAAAACATTTGTGTTTTGTTCCATCTGGAGTCAGAAAGTTAAAGATTGCTTTAAGAATTGAAGCTTAAACCCTGTTACAGAAGTTTTGTCTAATTACACCATAACAAGACATTCCTGTTAATTATATGAACCTTCATATTGGTTCATGATAGCATTTATAATACTTCTTTTACATTCTCCTTCTTCAGAAGGAAGTGGCAAAGGTGTTTGTTTGTTTTTAATTTTTTCTTTTATTTTACTAATAGAAATGATATATTCTAGCATTTCTTTTGTATTGCACTACAAATACAAATATAAATAAATCAGTGAATCTTTTTTTAATAAAGTATTATAAACATAGCTCATCTCAAGGCCTAGAGGTATGTTATGTATACATTGAATAAAGCCCTTATGTCTAAAAGATATAGCATACCAACCTCATTGTCTTTGCATATTTTTGCTAAAGGTCTGATAAAAGTGAAACACTGAGGTGAAATAGCTGTAAGTAATTCCCTACTCACATTAATCTGAAAATGGTAGTTTGTTAATTTTCTAATGCACACCATTCTGGAATTACATTACACCATATTCTGTAGAAAGGATTATGCCTACTACACACACAGAATGTTCAACATCCTAAATAGCCTATTAATCTGTTAAAGTAAATCCCTTATAAATGAAATGTACTGATAGTTGCTGGACAAAAGATGAAAACACAAGTCTTAAGACCACAAATACTGTAAATGATATCACATTTAATGATTAGTATAGTAAAGAAGAAGACAGGCATCAAAAAAAGGACAAAGACTGTTGAAAGCTAAAAAATAATGCAACTCCATTCTCCATCTGTAAATTCAATAATGTGTATTAGGGTAACTCTAATTATTCTAGATTGGTACCAAAATATTTTAACCATCTCCTGATGCTTTTTAGTCCTAACTGACCTAGAATTTCCCCCAGTTTCTGATGAGCTTAGTTTAAGTTGAATGAGAGGAGACATCTGGCACTGTGCAAAAACCTGTTGTGTATTTTGAAGGTTCATGAAATGTGACTTTGCATCTGCCAGGGTCAGACTAAACAACAGCACAGGTGTTAGTATACAAAAATGAGAAGTGGAAGCTAAGGCACAGAGTAGTATATCCGTTCACTTGTGTAACTCAAAAAGCATGAAAATAATGCGAAGGAAGAGAGTAATGAGGATAAAATAGACGTTGGGAAAGGTCGTTGTGTAAGCTTTCGTGTTCAGTTGTAAAATGACGAAAAGGAGTGATGGATATTTCATCCCATATAATAAATATTCTAGCTTCATATTAGATCAAGACCTATAAATGCACCATATTGTTTTGTGCCTTGTTTTTTAGGAAAGAAAGAAGGAAAGAAGGGAATCTATCTCATAGACAAAACAAAGTCATGGAATGCAAACAACCCAGTCTAGACAATAAGGATGTTGTGTGATGAGGAACTATAATGTATTTTTGGGGGGGTATAGGGAGCAATGGGTAGGCAATGATTCTCTATGAAGAGCCAGTGCTACAGAACTACCCTGCATTCTTTGAATGATTGTAATAAAATCTTCACCATTTTCTCTCAGTGTGAATGGAGTATTAGAAAACAGTATACTTGAAACAGAGTAACCTTTGTCATCCATTTCCAATAAAGGGTTGTAGCAGTTTTCTTTCTTTTTTAAGAGCTAAACTCGTAAGACAACTTCAGGTTGCAGCTGTCCAAGCCTGTACTTAAATAGCCATTTTGTCAAATAAAAGCTCAATAAGTCAAATCCATTAATGTATGAAATATGGAACTGATTAGTCAAATTATATAGGGCCCTTGTATTCAGCAAATAACGTGGGATTCCTCTGACAGTGATATTATATATTTAACACTGCTTTCAATATTTTTGTGTGCACGTAGCCTGAATAACATAAAGGTATAACATTAAAAGACTTGCTGTGATTGTGATATTTTATAAAAAAAACTGTAAAGGTTAATTTCAGTATTACACAGAATGTGTTTAAACTGGGTTAAAGAGCTAAGCACTTCATAGGTTGTTTGGACATTATTTCAATTTAAATCACAACACGAAAAACTGCAAATAGCCATCTCTTTCTGTGCAGGTTGGAAGTGCGAGGTGATTTTTTACAGTGAATGTAATGTTTGTGACATAAAATATGTGGATGTGTTTCTTTTCAAGGGCTGAATGGCAAGCATGAAAAATGGTTCTCAGTAGTGACAACTGCACTCCTAGCCCAGATGACAAGTCTGTGGGTATTTCCCTGGAGGGCAGTTTGAAACTGAGAATCACGGTAGTGACTAAAGCTAAGCTAAAGAAGAGCACTGCTATTACCTGCTTTACAAAAAAAATATACTTCCTGTGTAATCTGGAAATAGGTACTTAAACTTTAGATTTATAGCATTTATTTTTTTTACAAAGATCAAGTCACCACACTGGCATTTCAAGCAAGAAGTTATTTTGCAGTGATACTCATTTATGGCTTATTTTTTTCTTTGTTAATATACTTTTGTTTATGAAAAGATTTACATTGTGCTGTTATGGTATCCTGTGGCACATATTAACACTGAAATTGTGATAATTCAGCAAAAGGTCACTGATTATTTTTAAAGACCATGTAAATATATCTGTACATACATTGTATGTACATTGAATTATCATTTCATGATGAAAGACAGAGTCCTCTCTTCACTTATTTAATGCATTAATCAATACTTCAAACCATCCTTTCAAGTTAGTGAAGACTTCCTTACAAGTTATGAACATTGCCATGCAAAAATGTTCAAATATCACAGTTCCAAATGTTCCAAAGTATGTGTTTTTTTCTTAAAAACCCATATATTGCTGACACAAATTTGATGAGCAGCTGTTCCTTTTCTCTTTCCCGTCTCCTTGTCCAGGGTTCCCTTGCTTGTACCATGAAGGTATTATTGGTGTGTACATAAGTCCCTTTCTTTCATTTTTCCATTTTCCTACCATTAGCACGGGATCATGAAATTACACAGTAATTTATGTTGGAAGGGACCTCTGGAAATCATCTTGTCCAATGCCATATTGGCTGTGTGTGGCAAAGTGTTGCCAGAAGGGGACTGGGATTCCACACCTCTCTGAGAAACCCTTTCCAATATTTGACTATTCTCATAGTAACTTTTTTCCTGTATCAGGTGAGAATATCCTGTGTTGTAACTATTATGTATTGCTTCTTATCCTGTTGTTGGGCAACTTTGAGAAGATTCTGGGTCCATTTATCTAAGCCTTATGTTAAGTATTAGTATTAATATCTCCTTTTACCTTTCTCAGTTTCAGTCAGAACAAAAGGCAGTTCACTTAGCCTTTCTTTGTGCTTTGTGCTTTCCAATCCCCTGAACATTTGGTGGTTCTCTGCTGGACTCAGTCCAGTATGACAATGTCTTTCTTTCTCCTGCAGGGGATTTCAAAAGTAGATGCAACACTCCAGATGCAGCCTGAAAAGTGCTAAATAGAGGGAAAAATCATTTTCCTAAACTGGCTAGCTGCCATCTCACCAATGCAGCCCAAGATGCAGGTAACCTTCTTTGTTACAGAGATGCATTGCTGGCTCAACTTTCAGGTTATCCACCAGAGCCTCAAGGTCCCCTTCTGCCAAGCAGCTTTCTCTGTAGTCAGTCCCTAGCATGCATGGGATTATTCCCAAAATCCCAGATGTGGGATTTTGCATTTGCTTTTGCTGAATTTAGTGAGATTTCTATCAACATTTTTTCCAGCCTGTTGTAGTCTGTCTGAATGGCAGTCCTCCTCCCCTCCCCCCAGCATACTGACTTATTTGCTGTTGTCTGCAAACTTGCTCAGATTGCACTCCATGCTGTCATTCAAGTTTTAAGTAAAGACATTAATCAGTAATGGCTCAAATATTGATCCCTGAGGGGAAGCACTAGTTACTGTCTAGGCATCTATTAGTTAGATGTTGCAGTAATGATCACCACACTTTGAGCACAATGGTCTATCCAGTTGTCTGCTCATCTTATTTTTTGTTTATCCAGTCCATACCTCATCACTTTTGCTGTAAGGATAGTATGGGATGTTGTTTATAAGTCCTTGCTGAAGTCACGTTCTGTGACATCATTTATGACATCATTTCTCTTCCACATTTTGCTGCATCCTGTTATGTAGTATTTGTCCTATTTCTTCCTGTCTACATTCTCATATTTTCTTTCTTTATGTACCTTTTGTTCCCTATACATCCTTTATTAGATCTGTTTCCTTATTTCTCCAAGTTCGCAGTCTACTTTTATAGTATTCTCTTCCTTGTTGCTTCCGCAAGTTCAGTGCTGGACAAGTCCATATTTTCAGTACATTGTTCTGCCTTTTGAGTTATAAAAAGGCCAGAACACTTTAAAACTCACAGCTAAATTGAAATAATATTACTGTTACTTATAGAAAATGCATTTCTCAAGGCACCCTGAACCTTTCAACCAAATAGCACGTGTAGAAGACAGCCATTTCTGATGTAGGCAAACTTGCAATCACTTGTAAAGATCAAATAGGCTTCCCAATTGCTCTACTGAGTGCATCCTGACATATTAAGTCCTTTTACAATAGCAGGACACTACATTTTTGAGCAAAGCCAATCTGTAGCAAAATAAAATTGCAAAAAAACTTCACAAAGATCGAGATGCATATCAAAGAGCAAGAACTGCAGCAAGTGGATTCATCAATCTCAAACTCTGTAGGAGGTTTGATATATTTTTGTTTATTTGTTTCCAGCTAGCCATGATAAATAAAGTAAGAATTGGATTCTGATGTCAGTGTGGTTTACTGACTAAGTGCTAAAGGAAAAATAAAGTTATAAACATCTGAGAGTCCTTTAGTATACAATTGTTTACAACATATTTGCCTATAGTCCCTTAAAAAATGGTTATGTAAGATAAACTGAAGTCTGGGAAGGGCAAATTTTGCCATTGCATTTCTGGGGAGAGCTTCAAATTGATTTTTCTTAGAAGTTAGTAGTAAGCACAGGGTAAGGTCTAAGAATTCTTTCTTGCATTTTTAGCTTGCATTTGTTTGATTTTTCAGCTTTATGTAATTTCCTTTGTTTAGTTCAAGACAGTATATTTACCTAGTTTGCAATGTGTATCTACCTATTTTTATATGTGTATCTAATTCCTTTGAGTCAATTCATTATCTGTGGCTGATAGGATAATTCCATGTGTAAGAGGAGATTTGGAACTAAACTAAACTGTAATGACATCACTGAAAGGAATGGGTAAATATCTACTACCACAAAAATGTATACTTTAGCTTGTAGTGCACAAAGCCATAGAATTGGGTTTACTGTAACTTTGCTGCAATTTTCACGTGAAATAGGCTGTCACAATTCCAAGTCTCTTCAGCAGGAATCAATTCACTCTGGAAATGTGTTACAGGCTGAAAAGCAAGATTGCAAGTGCTATGATAAGCAAGATAATTGTGACGGAGATTAAGAATTTCTTGGGTTTTGTTTATTGTCAATTTTGTTGCTATAGCTACAGGCATTGATGAAGAAGTTATACATTTATATTCAATTTTCAGAACAGAGAACAAATTGAATTATATTACTCACACTTTCTTTGTTGTATTTGTGACATCACCAAATCCGGCTGAAGAAACAACAACAAAAAAGTATATTATTTGCACGATATAGTGATTTTGTCAAGACAAGGTAATGACTGAATTAAAAATAAATAAATACCCACTTGGAAATTATTTCTGAATTTATCTTCTTGCTAAAACAACAGATACTTTCCGTGAGAAAACCAGTTTTAAAATCAGTTACTTTTCTGATTACAGAGACAGAGTTAATAATGATATAGACAGCTATTGTCTGTAAAAGATAATTTTATATCTGCATTCCCTATATGTTGGGAGTAACAGACTACAATATCTGCACTCTTGGCCAGGATCCAAACACCATTCAATCTATCTCAAAACTTTTGAATAAAAAGTTCAAAATGCAAGTGCATCTCCAGAAATATATCTATCTATATCATCTATGTCTATTGCTATATCAACTATATCTATATCATCTGTATCTATATGTATACCTCAACCTGCACCTGTATATAATCTAAATCTATTCCTAGATCTATATCATCCCCCCCCGCCTCTCTCCAAAAGGAAAAAAAAAAAATGCAGAAGAAAGAATCGATCATTTTATCTTGAAGAATCTAACCTATTATCCTTGTACAAAGGGAGGTAAGGAAATAAGACAATATTCTAAGCTTTCCAGGAGTACCTATTCCCCTCAGAGGGATTTCTGATGCAAATTTTTTTAGTACTTGATATCATCAGCATAAGGTTCCAACTCTTAAACTATTCTGGCGGTATAGGCTAAGTCCTGAAGTCCTGAGAAACTGAATTAGAGAATCATGCTGGCATTTATTTTTTTTTTAACTTTTTAAAAATTATTTTTCCCTTTCTCTGAACACCAAATTCACTTCAAAATATTTTAATGGACAATGACATAGCTTTACCAGGAGCCACAAAAAACATGCAACTCCTGCAAGACCCAGAATAATTTAGAGTCTTACTGTTGGGATAATCTTTGAGTAGAGTGTCCTGTGAATTATGAAATTAATTTGGTGGAGGAGGTGATTAAATATCTGATTGTGTTGTTTACTCAAACCAAACAAGAAGGGAACTCCTTTGGGCTATATTTTAAAACAAAATAATTTCCCTTTAGTTATAAAAAACTTTCATTTTGTGATCTCAAGCATATAAAACAAACCTAACTCTAGATAAATATAATGCATGGATATAATATATGCATGATCATACCAATATATGATAGTGTATACAGTATACATGTATAAATATTTATATATAGTATGTATATATGTATGGAAATTTTATATTTATATTTTTCAGTTATGGGATTGTTTTTAATATATATATTTCAAATATAAAATTAAAAATATGTTTACTGATCTTCAGAGAACTTGGGAATGTGGAAAATGATAGATTTACAAAAATCAAAGGTATAATGCTTTCCATTATGAGACAGAGGTACAAATCTAGTTAGCAGATTTTCTATGATTCCATCAATGAGACTTGAATCACAGGTAAGATATAAAAATAGCAGAACTATAATACTTTTTTTTTTCCCCTATTCATGAACTTAGAAATTTTAGTCAGTCATTTTTCAAACTGGGCTTTATTTGTGGATGCAGTAATTATTTAGTGTGTTAGGATCATATTGAAACATATGAAGTGACATATTTTTTTTTAAATATCTACAGTGGAAAATNCCCTATTCATGAACTTAGAAATTTTAGTCAGTCATTTTTCAAACTGGGCTTTATTTGTGGATGCAGTAATTATTTAGTGTGTTAGGATCATATTGAAACATATGAAGTGACATATTTTTTTTTTAAATATCTACAGTGGAAAATGCACCTAAAATCCCATTGTAAAGATCTTCCATAATGATCATCAGCCATGATAAAGTTATGAAAATTTTCAAGGTCTATGCATAAACTAATTAAAACTGCCTGGAATTTAACTACTTATCTATTCATTTGGACAAATTAGGAAAAAAAAAAAGTCTTCTGTAATACTTCATGCTTTTGTGTATAACAGAAAACTGGTTGACCAATACAGGAGCTAGCTCCCTGGGAGACCTGATTTGAAATTGTGGCCATTGGTTAAATCTATATAAAAGTTTTATTAAGGACTTAAGATTCTAAATACTAGCTTATATATGTGAATCTGAAATTCACAACCACAAATGACTCTTCAGCTCATATGATCCTCTTCAACTAAATGTTTTACACAATTACATTTTCTAGATATGTAGAGATTTGAGACAAATGCACTAGCACTTAATCCTTGACCATGTAAGGAATATTGCTGTGTATCTGATGGCTAAACTTTTTTGCCTTCAGAGATTGAAAGTTCCTCTATCTGTCTGCTCAGCTCACTAGAGGTGACTGACATCCAGGCTGTAAACCACAATGCAAATTTATCCCCTGTCTGGTTTCAGGTATGTTTAGGAAGACACTCCTTTTGAAGCTGTCACTTTAAAGTGAATTATTAAATATTTTTGATCAGAAAGAGAAAATAAAGATAAGAAGTCTCCTGACACATTTGAGTCTTTGGCTCAAATCTACAACTTTTTACTGTTCTATGGACAGTACTCCTTTTTTACAGCATTTAACCTAAGAGTTTAAGCTATGAACCAACATAAGAAATGTACTGAAGCTCAGCTAGTGCACCTGAACCCTGTCAGGAAAATCTTTAAAACAAAAATTTTCTTCAGTGACTGACTTCTCATTTTGTATGCAGATTATTGTGATTTTCTTGCTGAAGTGCCCAGCTTTCCTTCTGCAAAGTATAGATATTTACAAAACTACTAAGATTACAGGTATTTACAAGACTACTGAGAAACAGACGATAATGTTTGGAGGTGGGGGGAGAAGAAGAACTTCTTAGCTAACATACCTTAAACTCAGATGCGTAAGGTAATCTTCCTTTTTTTTGTATCCAGCTCACAAAACACTAGGTTCACAGTCAGTGTCAGTCTTTTTGTGCCACATAAAACCTCATGAGGCCTAGGTTTGGGCAAGCGGCCTTTTTTTATGTGGCTCAGCTCCACCTTGAGAGTTCTTTGGGGCTTAGAAAGCTGTCAACAAGATGTTAACAGGCTGTAAATTAAAACATTTTTTCTGCCTCACTGGACTTTATTCACATTTCGTCTTCATCTTTTTCAAACTCTGAACTGCATATTACATTCAAAACATAAAACTAGACATTCATATACATTTATATTAATGAGATTAATACAAGATGTTTGTTACTGGCTTTAATTTCAGCCATCACATCTGAGCCAGTAGACATCATACTAACCAATTACTTTGTGGTGAACTGAAATTCAACCCTGTCAATGAAAACAACATCAGAGAAGTCTTTAGAAACAAAGATCTCCCCATAAGATAAAGTAAATGCTTCTGTTCTTCAGTAAGTTTATTTCAGCAAGAAGTTAGGTACAAAAAGAGGAGCATTATTTTGTTGAATTTGAGCCTAAAGGTCTAAAAGTGAGTTATCCACTTGTGGAAGCCAAACTTTACCGGTGCTGAATTGGATTTCTACAACTAAAGCAGACTGCATTAGGAATAGGGAATAATAAATTTGAGTTTTACAACACTCAGAGAATTGTTTGTTGTATAGCCGAAATGCAAACAAATAAATGAAAAAAGTCTTATATACTTAAAAAACTATGTCCAGAAAATAATCCATTTCACCTAATTTCTAAACTTGAGTGCATCTATAGATTCTTAAGAATTATAGGATTCCTACAGATCTAAGAAATATCTTTCAGTCAGGACAGGTGTTAGTCTTCAATGTAAAATGAGTGATGTCCACATCTTTGATGATGGCTCAGAAGTAAGATCAACAATGACAAAGTGTGTGTCCAGGTGTACTGTTTCAATATTGTGAGAAAACTAGTGAAGAAAAATCCAGCAATATTTCAAAGAACAAAATACTCTTTTGCCTATTTCCAGTTCCTGTTACCATCCTAGCTGAGCAAGCACTCGGAAGGGGATTACAGTTAGTTTACTTATTCTTCTGCTGGATTTATTTCTGACAGCCCAGAGGCTCAGCTTCCAGAAGACTTGTGAGGACAAGTTTTATGCAGAGTACTCTGAAGACAGAGCCTTTCCCTATCTCTGCAAAATCAAAATCATCTTAGGGTGAGGAATACTTAAACCTCTCATTTCCTGTACAAGTGCTTTCATTACTATCTTGTTATTAACTTGGTATCACAAGATCTTACTATCTTGGCCAATAGTCCGAGCAGGTGAGGCATGCTCTAAGTTTGTCTAGATAATGGGACTTTTCCAGCAAGCTATGCAAGAAGACTGTTCTAAACCTTTTCACAGGAGACAGCTGCTGATCTAATTGCACTATAGAAGGATGGATGTTGTGGGGATTTACTACTGTATAACTGTATATGGAAGAAAAGTCTAAATTTGAGACTTGACACATGATGTGGGTCAGAGTCACCTTAGTAGGTGTTGGAGGAATGGGTTAAAAGCACAAGATTGGCGAGGAGGATGGGATGAGAACGGAAGACTGGCGAGGAGGATTGCAAATACACTCAAGTGACCTTGCAGCTGCGAATATGTAAAGTCTAGGGAGTAGTACTGTAGAAGAGCACATAAATTGTACTCATTGCTGTTTTTGCCCTGTGTGTTTAGCAAGTAGCACATCCGTGCACAGATAACATAGATGTTTGTTAGACTCAGAGGCACCCTGTCGGATGTGCTTGAGCTCCCAGCCTTGGTACAGAGAAGATCACAGAAGCACAGTGAGGATCACAGCATGGTGGTGAAAACTGCACCTGCGTGAACTCTTGATAAAAACAGGTGTAAGCAGCAGGCTGGTGATCCCCTAGCATGGACCCTGCTTAGTGGTTCCTGCGTCCCCACTCGCGTGTCTTCGCTCGCGTGCCTTTGCCTGTGTGCCTCTGCTCGTGTGCCTGTGCTTGGGTGTTGCTTCAGGGATCCCCCAGTTGGCGAGGTAACGAGAATAAATCTACTCTTTGTATTTTAGCCACAAGTCCGTGGTTGTTCCTGCTGCCTGCCTGTGTTGACTCACACAGTAGGTTAGACAGTACAAACCTGCATAGTGCTCTTGAACTTTCATATCCACAGAGCATTTTAGAAACCTAACTGCTTTGCTACATTACTCTCTTGTTTTTGAAGTGCCTACCACCTTACATACTTTGTTCATTGTTTTGCACAACGTTGTAACTGTAATTCTGCTTAATTTTAGTTTATGTCAGTATTATATAAAATGAGGAGGAACCAAAACATAATTTGCAGTTTTAATCCTGTTCTCCATTCAAGACTGATCTGAAGAAAAAGATTCCCAGGGTGGCTTGGATAACCTAGCTCAGCACTGACACCTTGAACTTCTTTTTAAGTAGATACAGTTGGGTTTCTGCCCACAGCTTGGCTAAAAATAATGAAAAAGAGTGAAATCTGCAGTTTCACTGTATTCCTCTCTTCCTCCTCTATGTACTTAGCATTATTACAGAACCTGCTTAGATCACACACAGTAGTCACAGTGGGAATAAATCCTTTTTTCCCCATGTTTATTGTATAGAGCTAAGCATTAATCAGTTTATGTCCCTCGATTGCCTAGGATTCTACAAGTTGTTGAAGATACTTGAGGCTTAGAATTTATCCCCTGGTTTGAATTTTCACAGCTGTGAACTTGGAGCAGTTTTTCAACTCAGTGACATGCATTTTTAAAAAGTTCTAAATAAGTAATGAACATTTTAAAACGATGGTGTGGGGGAGCCAAAACAAAAAAGAAAACTCACATAAGCTGACAACCTCAGGAAATGCAGAGCAAATGACAAAGCCCCACATCTGTTTCACACTGCAGCACAGAGCTATTTCAGGGGCAGTTTGCCAGTCTTCCAGTAAGTAGTAACTGTAAACAAAGTTCGGAGAAAGAACAGTTGCAGTTGGACTATATGATCTTTGTAGGTCCCTTCCAACTGAATTATTCTAACAGAAAAAAAAAAAAAAAAAGTTCTGGTTACTTTTTCAGAGGTTTTTGGATAACATCTGCATTATTTTGAATCTATGGAGAGAAAATATATGACTATGTATGATTTCTAGCTATTTGTTATGGGTTCCTGTGTGGCTTTCTGATTGTTTTTGTTTTTCTTTGTTTGTTTTACCTGACTGTATTATAGAATCCATTTTAGGGCAATAGCCTGATTTTAAATTCCTGTTCTTCTGAATATCTGATTTCAAAGCGGAGAAATTCCAATAGGGAAAGAATATAAACTCTCTCTTTTAAAATAAATAAAATTCAATAAAATTTGACTTCTGTGCCCTGAGTAAACTAGCCACAACATGTTAGTTAAAGAAGTGGAATTGTTCCATTTTCCTGTTTCCTTTTTTCCATGTAATTTAGTACGGAGTCTGCTTTTCAAGATGTGGCTGATGACTTGAAGAGATCAAGCTTCAGGGCCACACACGTGAAGAAATACTTTGTCTGTTGATCTCACTGTAGTTGTAGATATGAGCAGAAATTGAACTCTTTTGCATAGGGAGAATAAAATACTTCTGAACATACCTATAAATAAATATTTTGACCCCTAGATACTGAAAGTGAGAGCTGGACAGCTTTTTGATGCCCTAATGCTTTCATTAAGTTTTAGGGACTGATATTTTTTAACAGCTCAGACGAGGTTCTTTTCCCTTATCCTATTATAATTCAAGCATAACTGTAATGCTATTTCAGTATTTCCAGTACTCTAAGCATGACACAACTTTATCCTCAGATGCAATTGCTTATCTAATTTGCATAGCAGTTTAATAGAAACATATTCCTAAATCAGATAGCTGTCCATTTTCACATACTGAAAACAGTTGGTGCTCATAATTATGCTAATTAAATCATTCTCACAAACTGTTTATATGGTTTAGAAAATCAAGTTCTGCATAGTTTTGTTTTTCTTAATTTAGGGAATTAGTTATTAAGTAAAAGGGACATTTTAAGGAAAGATTGCTAATATTTTATGTGTTGCATTTCCAGTGTCTTGATGAACCTTCACTAACTCAGGAAGCTCAGATGTGTTCATACAAAGTCTGAAAGCAAGTCAGATACTGTAATCTTAGACAAAGACCAAAAAACATATTTATTTATTTATTTATTTTACTGAAAGGTACCTATTTCAATAAGAAAGAGTTTTAAAAGTGAACTTCTATTTGTAGTCTATAAACTCTGCAGTAGTCTGCATATTCAGTATTGATTACTATGTAATTGGAGTGTGCAGATTTTTCTCTATCACGTGTCTTTGGAACGGTAATGCAGAAATCCAATTGCCTTATGCTTAACCCTGACAGCTCCCTGATTTTAGTTAGTGGATGGGGCTTGTTAAACAAGGATATCCCCATGGGAATAATGATAATGGAAATTAAAGAAAACCAGGTACAGCAACAAGGTTACAAATTCAAAGTCACTGGCCACATGTTGTATAAAGTTCCAAGTTATATCTCTGTTAAAACTCCTAACTTCTCTAACATGCTTTAGCTTTTACAGAAACTTGCCGTTCTGTTTGGTTGAATTATTGAATTTTGAGCTAGACAAGGCTTCCAACAGACTGGGAGCTGCAGCAGCAGAACTAAGACAAGCCTTACCATGGGGGAAAGGGAGCACTCCCAACAGGTTGGCAAAGGAACCAGCCATATGCTGCGTGCTGAGGAACAAGAGACTGCTGGGAAGTATTTGACAGCATGAGAGAACAGCAGATAAAAAAAAAAAAAAAAAGCTCAAATTCATCTAAATAAATATTTAGCCTTTGATGTCTAATTAGTTTTCTTCATTTTCTCTAAGCAAAATATTTTTGATACCCAGATCTAACACACATCTTTGACTAGAGTTGAGCATTGACTATATATACAAGTATAAAAACCCCCTAATCTTATAATAATCTTATAATGCATAAAAAATTATGTTTACTAGCGCTATTTGATGTTTCCAGCACAATACGAGTAGTAGTTGTGTAAGTTAATCACTGCTACAGAGTGTGAAGGAGTGCAATACATCTGTATGTGCATGTATGTATATGTATATGTGTATATATATGTATGTATATGTATGTGCATATTATTTGTGCAGGGTTTACTATATATCTATCTATATGTATTGCGTGAGAAACAGGATGGGGGATTTCTGTTTTAACATATACCTTTCAATATAAACAAACAAATAAACCAAAAAACTTGACAGGAAAAATATTTGTATCCTCTTTTGGAAAGGGAATTTTCCATAGTATCTCTTGGGGATCTTTCAAGATATTTTTTAGTTGTTGTTGTTCTATGATCTTACAGATAAATTTGGGTCGAAAAAAAAAATAAAATCCAAACCCGATGAAGAATAACTAGATGAGGAAAAAGAGCAGTAAGACCACACTTCAGGCTATCATCTTTTGATCTTCGAAGAGCAACCTGAGTCTACAAAACAACTCCTGAGTATCTGATCTGCAGCTTTAATCATTCACTTGTAATTCTTCCATATGTTACTATTGCTAACACGAGCAAATGTCATTGTAAGAAATAGATGTCAACTTTTTACCTGCAATTGTAAGATTTGCATCATCATCATGCTTCCCAGCGTAGCTATTATTTCTCTTATTGGTTCAAAGGCCTTTTGAGGCTAGATCTTTAATCCAGTTTATGGGAGTGAAATACCCTCAAAACTGTTTCTGTATAAGAATTGCATGTAGCCATGTAACAAACTTTAATGCATTTCCCTCTGTTCGTAGTCAGAGAAAAATTTTATTAGTGGTGAAGAGGCCTTATCCACAAAAACAAGCTTTATGCATTATGAAGCCTTCCAATGTTCTTACAGACACAGAAAAATAGCATAATGTTCATGAGGTGGAGATGGAAATGGAATCTGTTTATGTACTTTTTTTTTCAGTGACCGGACAGTTTTCAAGCGCAAGAGGTGGTGGATGTAGTAAAAATCTAGAGTCAGAGGAGGGGATTGATTTCACCTACTTGCAAGCTGTAGTACATTGTTACCTATATCTGAGGTCACTACTATAAAGTCCATTTAAATTAACTGGAGAGAAATTACACTTTTGGAATAACATTTATCGGGCCTCTTTAAATTTCCAGTTTAAGTGTGCATTGAAATGTCATCTTTAATCTTTCTATTGATTGTGAAGGTGACCAGTTCTGATGTATACTTCAGCATCACAAATGTTTATTTTACTTAGTCGAATCCTCACTCAGAGTAATTAGGAATTGTATTTTTATTCAATATAGTATAAATCAAGCCCTGAACAGTTTTTCAGTTGGGAAGTGTCCTCCTTCAGCTGGTGATGGAAAATGAAAGAGAAGAGTATATTTTTTTTTCCATTTCAGCTCCGAAATTCACAACATACATGTTTCCCAGTCTTCATAAAGTAGAAAGAGATTTTGCTGCCATGCAGGTGAACAAGCAAATGTTTGGTGTCAGTCCTTCCACAAAATCCTGTTAACAATGTCAGAAGGTTTTCTTCATGTCTCATCTATATTCAGTAAAGTGAAGGCAGAAAGGCCTGATATATTAGTAAATTATTCTACTAATAATTCCACCATTTTCAGCTTTGAACCAATGGACTATAAACTATGAAACATAGAAACTATATCTATGGACCTTTCCTGTTAATAAATATTAAAAATGTACAGAAAGGTTCCTACTAGAGTTTCTAAATCCCTTATAGAAAGCTTTAATGGTAGAAGCAACAAAAGAAGTGGAGCAGCCTTGGGAATGATCTTATGATACTTGTTTTGGATATTCTGATAGCAATGTCAAATGCAATAAGTGTACATCTGTTCTCTGTAGTTCTGTGTATACGTCTGTTCTCTGTAGTTCTTTGAACTGGTGAAGAATGAGCATTAAATGCTGTTGATCTTAAATGAATTTTAAATCTTTTTTTAAATTCTATGGATGATTGGATAAAAATTGTCATTCTCCTACATACTCATCACTGGTCTAACTTTTGCTCCCACCAAAGCCAGCCATGAAACATTCCATGACATTGGTTAGAGTAAAACCAGGGAAGTGCAGATCCCACTTTGGTAGATAGAGAACTTACCACTGGAACTTTTGTTTCAGGTAAAACAGGAATCCCACCTGGTTGCAAAGAACAAGTGCTAGGCATTCTCTTCACAGCAGCTAACAGGCAGTGTGAATATTTTGCCTTGCCATTGGAAGTAATCGCCTTTAAAATTCATCTAGGAAGACCATCAGAAGACTTTATTCTTTAAGTACTAAGTATAATTAATTCCGGTGGAGTTAAACTGCTGGGGACATATTTAATCACTGCTGAATCATAAATTATTTAAAATAATCTCACTTTTAGATAGGGTTTGTATACTTAAAAGATAATTTAAGCCATGCTTTTTTATGAATTGTTGAATGCCTGGTGAGATGGGATATTTGGAGTCCCCTGATTCCCTTTACCTGAAATTGTGACAGACTTCTTTTTCAGGTCTTCACACAAACATCTAAGCCGAAAGTAGTGAGATGTTTGTCTTGCTACAGAGTTCACAGGAGAAACCTTCCTCTCACAGGAGAACCTTCATCTGTATGCTTTTAGAAAGACTGAATTTATCTGTTAAGTACTAGCACATAGTGGAATGGTTGTGGTAGTTTCACAATGATGGCCAACTAAACTCCACCACACTGCTCTCTTATTCCCCCTCCTCAAAGGGAGGGGCGGGGGAGAAAACATGATAGAAAAAAACAAAGGTTCATGGGTTGAGATAAGGATAATTTAATTAAAGAAAAAAGAAAGAGAAAAGAAAAATGAGCAAAGGCCATGTAGAAGCAAAGCGAGAGAAAAAAAAATTATTCTCTACTTCCCATCAGCAAGCAATGTTCAGCCACACCCTGGGAGGCAGAGCCTCAATACATATAGTGGATGTTCAGGAGGACAGATGTTTTCATAATGAGAGCCCCTTCTTCTCCTTCCCCTTTCCCAGCTTTTATTACTGAGTGTGACATCATATGGTATGGAATATCCCTTTGGTTGGTTTAGGTCAGCTGCCCAGGTGATGTCCCCTCCCCATTTCTGTTTTTTTAAAGCATCTGTGTCAAAATCAGTTTTGTTTCCCCAGAATACTTCTACCTGAGAGTAGTCAAGAGAAATAAAAAGCTCTGAAATCCTTTAGATATCATAACTTGTGTGCTGAGTAAACATTATACATATATGTAATTGTAGTCAAATTAGTCAAATGACTGCATACTGCAGTCCTGAGGAAGGAAACTCACACACAGGCACACAAACACACACACACACACACACACACACACCCCTACATGTATATATTTATTACACATGAAATGAAGGAAAAAGTACCAAAACAGATTTTCACTGTGCCTGAAAGAAATGTCTGTGTGACAGAACAGGATGCATGTTCTGCTGTTCAGTTTGATAAAAATTTGGATTTGCAGGATAAAGCTTTTGATATTTGAGCTCTCTAACATATCTTAAAACATATTTCTATTGTTAACTTTCTCTGTTCTGCATATCATGATTGAATTCTGAAGTTTATGAAAGAAACATAAAGACCCAATTTTGATCTCAATCTAGATTTTCACATTCAACTTCTATCTTATTTAGTTTAAGCCTCACGTAAGACCCTCTGCTTTCCTAAGTGATGTGACTGTGACAAATGCTGTATAGGTATTTTGCCTTAGAAATAATAATTCAATACTGTTTTCAATAATGTAAAATACCTCTGTGAGAAAAAAAATATCGAGAAAAAGAAAAAGAAAAGAAGTAGCAGAAATCCAATCATACCATTATTTGTCAATGAAAATTCATATAATAGTCATATAGAAAAAGCATTGAACATACACTCTAAGATTTATCAGCATGAGAGTTTTATCTACCATCACAAATTTTGTTGTAGAAACTGACTTGTTTATATGGTTCTATGGTATGTCTTCCTATGGTTGCAGTCAAATACTTATGGAATTGTAGAATCATAGATTCCTCCCAGACAGCAGTCTGGTGGTATTTTTGTTGTTGTTGTTTTGTTATTATTGATATTTTTGTTTGGGAGGGGAGGGGTTGTTTGCTTTTTTTTTTTTTTCTTTTTAAACCTGAATAAAGCACAACCATATGTCTAAATCTGCAATGTAACTTCTCCTTATATCTGCTAGTAATCCCTCATTCACTTTTGCATTCCTGTCTCTCAACTGCAAATGATCTGCCATTTCACAATCCATTTATAAGATATAGGAAACTCACAGACCTGCCAAAAATCACAATTCTCTCAATTTCAGGCCATCACACAACTTTGTAAGTGAGTAGGAAAACTAGCAGTAATAAACTTCTGGCATATTTTGCTCTTTCCTCCCCATAGGCTCTTCCACACACCTTAAAATATGGCAGTCCCAAATTTAAGATGACCCCCAAATATTTGGTTCAATTACCTTAAGGGAAAGAAACAATCCTCATCTTCCTTTCACATAAACATAGTAAAAAACTCCATGTTCACTCCATTTCTTTTGTGTTCATGTATCTACATGAAAATGCAAATACAAAAAAAAAAAAGCAAAAAAAAATTGATTCTAATTGGCAAAAAGAACACTATTTTCTGCCCAGATCTGTTATGCATATTTATTTCATATTTTTATTTTGTTAACTATGGGGAAGTGCAAAACCATGAACAGAAGTGAAACCAAAATTACTAATTGCTTATGTTTTAGAAGCAGCATTTCATTATTTGTCATAATTTTCTAGCACACAAAAGATATTTTTTCTTCTGGATACTGTAGTCATTTTCCTCATTAGAGAGTTTAAGGAGCTCATTAACTACCTTGAACTGCCAAGCTGCTTTCTTCCTTAAATTGTATGCCTGTTTCCTATTTTATGTGTAAGAATTTCCTTTTCAAGATAAAATTATTTTTTTTTTTACTCTTTAAAAGATATACTTAAGCAACATGATCAACTTTATAATTAAATGTTTTGACATGAAAAAGCTTATCTGCTCTCTTGAAGGGAGTGGGTGTAGATCATCTGGTTATATAAGAAGTCTTTATCAAGTACAGCAATATGAATGTAGGAAAGGTTCTAAATACTAAAATAGTCTTTTAGCTTAATTAGCAGTTCAAATGCTTTTATAAAGAATTGAAACAGTGATGGAGAACTTAATATTTAATTTTTATGTAGTCATAGAACTATGCTTTCTCCCATCAGAAAACGAGCACTACTATTAATTTCTTTGAGCAGGAAAAAAAACCACACACACACACAAAAAAACAGGGCAATCAAAGGGCAAATTACAAAGGCATACATAGTTTTTAATTAACACTTTTACCTGTTCTAAATTTATAGGTATGGTCTGAATGATCGTAGCACTTTAAGCTGAGTATTCTCATAGCTGGACTTAGTAGAACTTTTAACTCCAGACATTCTTTTACTCTTGAAGCTAAGTTATGAGTTATCAAGTCATATTTCAGAGATGAGTGGTCATTGGGTCTTTCTGGCCCTTACTTCAGCATTTCCCAATCACGTCCCAGTCAGTCCGAAACAGTGTCTTTGGGTTCCTCTGATTTCTTGTGGAAATGGATTTTTCTACTGCAGTTTTTTACCAGTGGTTTTCAGACCGTTCAATGTTACCGAAACCATTTCTAGCATTACTTCTATATGAGGATCTGGAATAAAGTGACTGTTTATGACAAAGTAACTTTCATCTGCCAGACATGGGAACAGTTCTGTTCTCTTCAAATGGCTAAAGAACGGGTGTGGGAGAAAATAAATCTTTCTTGCTTCCGTCAGAAAGGTCTTTTGCTTTTATAAAAGTTGCATGCAATTGTGCATTATATGGATATCATAAATTTTAAAACACTTTTTGCACTTTATATTTCATGTTTTAAGTGTTATTTTATGTAGCCACAGCATATTCAGTACTTCTTAATGAGTGTTCATAATGGTCAAATGCAATTCTGAAATAACTCATTGTGTCATACATTGCATTCTTCAGCAAGGAAGGAACAATCCGGCAAGCAGGCAGGTAGACAGATAAAGCACAGTTTACCATAATCATAAAAATAGTCTCTTCTGTCTCAGCATTTTTCATCTTTATAAAATGATCTTGACTACTAGCTCGAAGCTCTACAGTGGTCCTTTGACTACTTGCCTGTATTCCTGTGTACTTAGGAGGGACAGCCATAGTTTGAATACAAGGGGTCTCTGCTTTGAGTTTTCTACACAGAACTTAAAAGAAACAAACAAACACATTTTTCATCATCATACATGATCTCACACCCTGAAATATTTAGCCATGGAATCTATAGATTGACAGACTTGAAGTACAGGGTAAAAAAAGACCTTGATTAGTCAGTTTATAAAGGAAAGGAATACTAAGAATAAGCTATGTTATAAATAAAATGAAATTCAAAATTTCAGTGTTTATGTGAGTGTCTAGATAGAGAAATGGCATAAAGTACTAGGGGGAATGAAGGATTCTTTATTTCTGATTGGTTTCAAATTAGATCAGATACATTTCTAGAAAGATAAGCCTTTAGGCACATTCTAAAAGTTAACCAATATCATTATATGAGTTTGAGATACTCAGAAGAACTGATGAGATGGTCTAATCACTCCTGACCTTCAAATATAAAAATTTGTGAAAACTGGAACTGCCTTTTGAACTCAAAATACAACTTGTGACATAGCTGTTTGTAGAAATGCATTATCAGCTAATTGAAAGCCAGCATATTGTGTGAAATTCATGTCAAAATTAACTGAACAGACATTGCACTTACTATCGCTAGATGTTTCAAATTAGTCTCAGAAACAGTTTATTGTAAATAACTTTAAGCAATTCAATCTGAGAACTTAAGGTCATTGGCAGTTGTTGATGTCTGCATAGAAATTCTATACCACATGCAACATGTGACCTACAGGGGACAGGTACCCTTTTGAACTGTCAACTCAGGGTCAGAAATGATATCCAAATGCATCTAAAATTTCTTCAAGAGTCCAAATGGCATCTGAATTTAGTCTTAATGTCCTAAACCAGCAAAGCACTTAGAATAATTTAGCTCCTGTGGATATATAACTGGTAAACATTTGAGATTCCTGTATTATTCATGATGGCTAAGTTTAATCCAATTTAAAACACGTTGGTTGAGTTTAATCTTATCTTATTTTAACTGTTCAGAAGCTGGTTTAAAAATGGTGCACAATTCAGTTACCTAATGATAGCTAACTCTTGTCAATGTAGATTCACTTGTGCATCCCAGGCCACTGCTCAAGGCCAGCACATAAGTTGTAGAACCTACAGGAAACCCTCCCTTCTGGAGCAGGCACTGTAGGCCAGACAGGATATCCCCGGTCATATCAAGCAGCAATAAATGTCTGCTGTTTGGCAGCTGAATGGCACTTCTAGGTTAGGATTTATTTCCAGATTATAGACATCTAAATGTAGGGATCTGCATTGCTGATGTATACACAGGTATTATGTGTGAAAGTTTCCACTATTGTCAATGGATATCTAGTAAAGCCAATCATGAAGTCTATAGAGCTACTGAGCTCACATAATATGCACGTCCACACTAGAATAAACTGTTTAGTTCTTTGGATTGCACATGAGGCCAACACGATGGCGACAGCAGATATGACAAAAGACAAATGTAGAAGACCCAAGACCTCTGGACCAACATTTGATATCCAGGCAGGATATCCAATGGAATCTCAAATGCCATTAGCAACTTATGTATGGAAAGTTGTACATAGTATTAGATTTCCTTTGACTGTAATGGGCATTTAAATACAAGTTTCCAGAAAACAAAACAAAACAAAACAAAACCTGTATATAGACATCTGACTGTATTAATTTAGATTTACAACATTGCTTTAAATAATTGTTATAGTTTAAGTTCCTTTTATATACCTTTACAGTCAGTGGAGAGAGATTCATGTCAAGAGAACAATTCATTGCACAGGTAGGTTGTATCATCTTCTAGTGGTACCATTAGATGCCCACCCCCTCAGTTGATTAAAAGCCAGTTAAAATAACAAGACTAATTAGACATATAACTATTTTGTTAGAGGGAGGCACAATGAATTGTACCATGTTAAAACAACAATTATCTGAATTTTTTAAGAATTGTCTGAAATTTGCCAGAAAATATTTGAAATAGCTTCCTATGAATATAGCAGGACTTGTCATCCTTTTGTGTCACTATAAGTATTGCAGAACCATTCAGAATCATTAAGTGTAGCCAGTAATCTGTAAACATAAGTATAGAAAATAACTGTGGCCAAGGAGCCTTAAATCTAACCTACAGGAAACTATTCTCCTGAAACAACAGAGCTGCAACCCACTGAGAACCTGAATGACTGAATTGAAATTTTCTTGAGGCATGTTTTTTTTTGCAGTATTCTTCCCATTACTCAAACACCAGTAGTAAATTTCAGTAATAAAGGGAAAGACATTAATTTAACAGCATCCTTGGTCAGATTTCATATAATTTTTTACATCTCTTTAGTATGGGTTACTGGCTATGAATACTGTCTCACTGTGGGGAGGATCTTATCATTCTGTAGTCATAGTATCATATAGCTTAAACAGCCTAGTTTTAATGATTCAACACATGAAAGCACTTGTACATCAGAGGTAAAGAAACCAAAATTAAAAGGTCTTTTAAAGAAAGAAGTTCAACTGAAATTGTCTTCCTGATAATTTTAAGCACTGAAGCAGATTTTATATACAATGATGCAATAGGTTTTCAGTGATGAGACAGCAAAAGCTATTTTGGCATGGCATAGTCATTTGGACTTGAAGGTGGATTGAAAACTATCTCAAATGCTGGGCTCAGAGGCTTGTAATCAGCATAACAAAGTTCATCTGGAGCCCAGACATGAATGGTGTACTTCACAGACTGATGCTGGACCCAGTACTTTTTCATGTCTTCATTAATGACCCAGATGATGAGGCAGAGTGCACCCTCAGGAAGTTTGCAGATGATGTAAAACAGAATAGCAGCACTAGATGGGTGCGCTGCCAATTAGAGGGACCTCAATAGGCTGGAGAAATGGGCTGACAGGAAAATCATGAATTTCAATGAAGGGAAATGCCACATCCTGCACCTGGGCAGGAATTATCCAAGGCACCAGCACAGGCTGTGGAGCCAACTGACTGGAAAGCAGCTTGACAGACAAGGCCTGTGAGTCTTGCTAGACAAAATTTTGAGCATGATGCACCATGGTAAAAAGCTATTTGTCCAAATCCTTGTGCAAAGAACAACATTCAAAGTTGTCTTGTTTATTAGAGATAAAATTCTAAAGTAAATATGAAGGCCAGAAATTCTTTCTAAATATGACAAGCCTGTGAAATCCCCAAACCACAATCTTAACAGTTTGGGGTTAAGCTAGGAAATCAGATGCAGAGTAGCAGAGTCTAGTTTATTACTAAGAAGGAGGAAGATAGATAGAGAGAGAGAGAGAGAGAAATTTTAGGTCTTCTGTGTGAAGGGGAAAACCCTTTGTAAGAATTTTCTTTTATACTAACTATTATTTAAAAGTACTAAGTAGTAAAGGCTCTAAGTAGGTTGCAAACAGCTTCAGTCACTGCACTGCATAGTTTATCAGCTAGATTACAAACATATGAATTCTAGCAATTATGGTTAACACAGCATGATAGTTTCTTATGCTTGATGCCAAACCAGTTGGATCAGTACTGCTCCTCAGAAATTTGACCTTGTAAAAGAAAATAAAACTTTATCTTTGTAATAGAAATAAGATGTCATATGGCTGAGCAAATGCAGTGTGTTCTGTAAGGAACCACTGAAATTAAGTCAAGCTATCAAGTGCAAACTGTCACACAGTTTAATGTTAATTAACATTCTTTTCTTCTGTACCTCCAGAAGGGATATATTTATATGTAGATTTTCTTTTTGACAAGAGAAATGTCTCAAGAAATATTTCCCATTTTACAACAAAAATCATCTCCTATGCCATATTGTGTTAAAAATTAAATGTAAGTTTTTTTTCCTGATTTTTTGAGAAGACATATTATTTCAGAGTCCTCCACCCCTCCCAAATCTTTGCTTATATATACAAATTAGTGCTAATGAATCTGTCCTTTGAGTTATACAATAATTTGATTAACTCTTGACATTTATTTTCATTTATTTTTTCTTCTGGGAAATATTTAGGAATGATTCAGCTTTCTTAACTTTAGTCATATAAATCTCAGATATTTTGTCTAAGCTGTTCTTGACATGTGATCTGTAGTAATGGAGGTAAATAGGCACCTCCAAAAAGAAGTAATCTCATTTTACAATGGGTGTTTAAGATGAATCTGATCCACAGGCTTCAAGATTGGAGTGAAAATGACAAAATAAAAATAACTACAGCAATTGTAATGATATTTCCAATCTAATCAATAAATAACCTAAGTTTTCATTCTTAGGAGCATTTTCAAGGAAATAAATATTAAGGTGTGGGAAAGGTAACCATCTTCTTTAATACTACAGATAGAATAGAATAGTTCAGTTGGAAGGGACCTTCAAACATCATGAAGTCCAACTGCCTGACCACTTCAGGGCTAAACAACAGTAAAGCATAGTATTAACGGCATTATCCAAGTGCCTCTTGAACACTGACAGCTATGGGGCATCAACAACCTTTCCAGAAAGCCTGTTCCAGTGTTTAACCACCCTCACAGAAAAGAAATTTTTCCTAATATCCAGTCTGAACCACCACTGGTGCAGCTTTGTGCCATTCCCATGTGTCCTGTCATCAGTTACCAGGGAGAAGAGATCAACAGGGCTACCAAGATGGTGAAGGGCCTGGAGGGGAAGACGTACGAGGAGCGGCTGAGGTCACTTGGTATGTTCAGCCTGGAAAAGAGGAGGCTGAGGGGAGACCTCAT
>VXAA01000326.1:20521-31531 GCA_013399115.1 Anseranas semipalmata | reverse complement strand
ACCCTGTTTTGAGCCGGTGGGTTGGACCAGATGATCTCCTTCCAATCTCAGCCTTTTTTGATCCTGTATATGTAAGGAGAAACCACCTTAGGTCTGACAAGCATTGGATCAAGTTTCCATAGAGTTTTTGCGGAGTCCATCTTTGCAGTTTTTCAAGACCCAACTAGATAAAGGCCTGAATAACCTGGTCTGATCTTGTGGCTGACACTGCTTTGGGCTGGAGGTTGGACTAGATGGCCTCCTGTATTCCCTTCCAATCTGAATTATCCTGTGATTCTATGAAAGAAACAGGCACATCCAGAGGAAATGTTATAGCATCTGTCTTGAATGTTATCTTTAGAGTGGAATGGACTGCTCCTGAAAGTTAATCTCTCCATTCACCACGGAGTTATCTTGGATCAACAGTTAAGTGGCTAACATCAGGTTGAGTGAAACCTACTTACTGTGCCTAAGTAGGTGACACTTCTGAATAGCATCATCCTTTGCACCATTTTAAACATCACAAACAAACAAACAAACAAACAAAACCAAAACAAAACATTTTAAACTCATGACATTTTATTTTACTGGTTTCATTAATAAAGCTTCCTTTCAAAGTAATTTATTGCATTTTTGTACTATGGTCTCTCAGCTAAGAATCACAGAATCATAAAATATTTTTGTATGAAAAGTACTTCTGGAGGTCATCTGCTTTACAGATCTAGCTAGCTACATACAGAGATACATATGAGTACATTGGAGGATCTTTTCTCTGAAATGAAATCACATAAGTACAAAAAACAACAACAACAACAACAAACAGAAGGTGTTATATCTTTGATTCAGTGTTCTAGCTTAGCATAAAAAGCATTACTCATCCTCAGAGAGATAGGCATAAGAATCTCATGATTCAGTTCTCCAGTGTTACCAACTGTGTAGTGTGTATATTGCATTGACCTATGTCTTCAGTGTCTCAAAATGTTTGTTTATGAATTTGTTCTAAGACAAACAGAATTATATCTTAATCAGTAGTTAAATGAACAGAGATTTTGCCTTTCAGTTTATAAAACCTATAAATATTACATATAAACCAAACTTTGCATGTTTTAGAAACAGACGTGGCCTGCATATCCAAAACATATTTTATTGTTATTAGGAGTCTGACTAGGGAGTTTCAACCTTAGAATTTATTATCTCTGGTTAGATTTTATTTTATTTTATTTTATTTTATTTTATTTTATTTTATTTTATTTTATTTTATTTTATTTTTCCTAACAAGTTAGTTGGAAGCATTCAGAGTCAGACTAAATGATTTGAAATTACAGTCAATCTATGTCTCTGCTTTTTGGCAGATACCCCACAATTGTGAATGCAGCAATTGGCTGAAGGTGATTTAATGGTATATATTTCAGTAAGAATCCCAGAAGAGATCACAGTGTATGAAGCAATAAATGTCTTCTATAGCTCCAATAAACATGACATCTTGCTGAGTAAACCACAAACTGCTCTGAGATCTCTGCCATTGGAAGTACCAGATGAAGCTCTAAAAAAAAGAAAAATATTTCTTTGCTCAGGAAATGTTTATTTTAAGAGACACCTACTTATAAATACAATAAAATCTGGTCATCTGTGTCTGAGAAAAGTTTTCAGCATCTATAAATCAAAATCTTCAGTCTGGCAACAGTTTTTGTTACTGTCCAAGCTGGAATTTTGCATGTTAGAGGTTCTGAAAGTTCAGGTCCGTATTCTTGTTTGAAAAATGGAAGATTTGTCTGACCTTTAAATTATGCAGTTCAGATAAATGATGTAGTTCAGACTAAAAAGATTAGACAATGTTAATGAGTATTCCATTTCTTAGTATTTATACCTATAACACAATTTTCTTCCTCTTCAAACTTGAACAGTGAGTTATTGTTTGAAATTGATTAATATGTTCTCCACTCCCATTATCTATTTGATTTTTTCCCTGGAGTAAAAATTACTTTTATCATAATGTATGCACAGCATTGCAGGATCATTTATATGCCTCAGGCAGAATGATTATATAATTTTAGCCAATGCAGATTATTATTCAGCTGCCAATTGATACAATTGGGAATGCTATACATTTTGTACATGATCAAGTGGACCAAGAATAGAGCCAGCTGTTCACTACATGGAAATCATCAAAGGGATAATTCAAAAACAAATCAACAAACAAACAATTTCAAGAAGTTATATCTGTTGCTTCAAAAAACCTAAGGTCTCAAAACTTGTATTTTTGAAAAATGGAAAATATGCAGTTAAATATCAGTTTTGATAGAGATAAGAGTTTTTCTTTCCTTCTGCCATCTCTTTTTCCCCTAGTCGTGACAAGTACAGCAACTCTCTAACAATATGTTAAGTGCAAAGTATTGAAAAGTGGATAGATTCACTGGAGCAGTTTGCCAGGGCTGTGACTGTGACAAAATGATTAAGGAGAAGTCAGCAGCATGTTCCTTTAGGAACACCTTTCCTATGTGTGCAACATGATAGATGAAGGTGCACATGTATCTTAATATCATATAGGTTTCATGCTGGTACTGTGTTATATGGTTTTGGTCAAGAGAGCATAGAGATCTTTTTGCCATGGGAACTGGCAGAATATATATATGACATGAATAAGATGTGGGTATTTAATCATGATTAAGAGAAAGTGCAGTGATAATACTGCATACAGAAGTGTGATGAAGCAGAATGCAGCAAAATGGTAATTCTCCAGAGCTGTTCTAGTGCTTGAACAGACTGCAGTTAAAATATGGAGCTAGACTAAAAAGGTGAATGCTTTGAGATCACTGGAACATCAGTCAAAATGAACAAAAATTAGTTAGTGGTCTAAAAACTTAGGATTTTCTAGTTTTCAGGACCTGAAGTTTTGCCAAGCACAGCAAAATGTGTTTTACTCCGAGTTAAGAATCCACTTTTGTAATTAAACATTTTAGCTATTTTAAATGGTCTCCTATTTACAAAAGTTAAAAGCTGTATGTAGATTTCTCCTTATCAGCTGGCTTTGTTGTTGACTTGTTTCATTTCTTTGATGCTACGATTCTTAGTAGCTTCTTCTTCCTCGTGTGCTCTTCTTTTATGAAATAGCTTTGGAGCTATCATGAATAGATGATAATGCAATATATGTATGCTGGTACACTATATTAACATTTGTTAATATTGCTAGTGATAGCAAAGGAAAATATGTCTTCATGAGTGATTTAGTGGATGGTAATTATAGTTAGTCTAAGAACTCTTGGGAACAATGGCATGAATTTACCATTTACTACACATACACTCTTCCTTTTTATATCCCACTACACATACAGTTCTTCCTGCTACAATTTCTAACTCACTTTCAGTTTTCTAAATAAGTCCTTAACATTTTAGAAACAACAAGCACATAGAGAAGCTGTAGTTGTGTTTGATACCTTCCCTGAAAGCTGCTTACCAGAAAGCAGTACATTGACTATTTTAAATACCTTGAATTTCACTCTAAATCAGGATCTATTTTCACGGTATCTCTAAAACTGCCAATCTGGCCTCCTGACTTAAATAATTCACCATTCCCATCAGCCTTACTCTAAGCCACTTTTGAATTCTGGCTAGTCCCTTCATAAATCTAATTTTAACTTGTGTTCCTTACTTTCAAAGTGTGATACGTTCACCTACAGGGTAACAGAAGATCCAGATGTAGTACAGGGAAATGAGTTCAGTCACTTCTTCATATTATTGGATACCTGACATGATGAGCCCACCTAATCTTTCTCCCCACACTATAGGTGCCTGAATTCTGCCTTCTTTCCTATCATCAATTTCTCTTTTGCCTCTTCCCATTAATTTTAATTATCCTTTTAGTATCCATACTTCTTTACCATCTCCTTTCTTGGTCCCTTCACCTCCATCAATTGGCTTTCATTTATTCCTTTTAAGAATAGTTTGAAAGTCTGTTAAATATCCTGCAATGCTTAATGATACACAGGCTGGTTACAGCTAGGATTTAATCTGCACAATTTCAGTACCAATTCAATATGAATGCTTATACTCAGTCCTTGAAGTCCTTGTGGTTGTGTCCTCTGTGCTATTTACAGTTGAGCTAGCAAGAATAAAGTTGATCTTCCATTTTGTCTCTAATTCCAGCATTCAAAATTTAGGGCATAGTATTTGAAAGCTAGTGTTGAGATTAAATGGTAGTTTAATTCTGGTTGTGATTTTCCATTGCTTTGTTTCCTGTTTATACCTTCTTTAGATACTGGATAATGCAAGAAATTTGCTTGTCCGAATTTCAGTAACTGACTTTTTGACACAGACTGTGGCAAAAGCCAGCACCCAGGAAGATTTTTTCAATGTTTTTTGGGGTCCCTCAAGGCTCCATTTTAGGGCCAGTCCTCTTCAATGTTTCTATAAACAACTTGGATGTTGGACTAGAAGGAGTTTTGAGCAAATTTGCCGATGACACCAAACTGGGAGGAGTTGTAGACTCGGCTGAGGGTGGAAAGGCCTTGCAGAGAGATCTGGACAGATTGGAGAACTGGGCAATCACCAACCACATGAAGTTTAATAAGAGCAAGTGCCGCGTCCTGCACCTGGGACGGGGCAACCCTGGCTATACGTACAGACTGGGCGATGAGACGCTGGAGAGCAGCCCCACAGAGAGGGATCTGGGGGTTGTGGTTGACAGCAAGTTGAATATGAGCCAGCAGTGTGCCCTGGCAGCCAGGAGGGCCAACCGTATCCTGGGGTGCATCAAGCACGGCATTGCTAGCCGGTCGAGGGAAGTGATTGTCCCGCTCTACTCTGCGCTGGTGCGGCCTCACCTTGAGTACTGTGTGCAGTTCTGGGCACCACAGTACAAAAAGGATGTAAAACTGCTGGAGAGTGTCCAGAGGAGGGCGACGAAGATGGTGAAGGGCCTAGAGGGGAAGACGTATGAGGAGCGGCTGAGGTCACTTGGCCTGTTCAGCCTGGAGAAGAGGAGGCTGAGGGGAGACCTCATCGCAGTCTACAACTTCCTTGCGAGGGGGAGTGGAGGGCCAGGCGCCGACCTATTCTCCTTAATCACCAGTGATAGAACCCGCGGCAATGGTGTCAAGCTGAGGCAGGGGAGGTTTAGGTTGGAAGAGGTTCTTCACTGAGAGGGTGGTTGCACACTCGAACAGGCTCCCCAGTGAAGTAGTCACTGCACCAAGCCTGTCTGAATTTAAGAGGCGTTTGGACTGTGCACTTAGTCACATGGTCTAAAATTTTGGGTAGACCTGTGCAGTGCCAGGAGTTGGACTCGATGATCCTTATGGGTCCCTTCCAACTCGGGATATTCTGTGATTCTGTGATTCTGTAATGTTCCTTTGTAAGAAACAGTTATAATACAACCTCTTCATGTCAGATCACTAAATGCTAATAAATACCTCTGTATATTCTGTTGCTTTCCATAGTAAGCTAAAGTTTTCATATCAGCTGTATTCTTAGGGTAAGCATAAATTACAATGAACTCTTAATAATTTAATAAATGATTCTGTTTTAAACAGCTATACAAAATATATATATATCTATATATATCTATCTTCTGTGAGGGACAATCATATTATTAATTCCTAGTTCTATAAAGGCTTAAGGAAAGTATTATGTCTCACTTTTTTCAATCCATGAAAAAAAATTCTATGAAAAATTAGGCTGAAGGAGGCACTAAAACATAGGACTGTGCGAGTTGTCATAAAACTTGACTTTGTTATTCTTACAAATCCATAAAGTTGCCAAATATACCAATATAGCAAATTCCATTTTTTCCCTGTTTGCAACAGATTGTGTCATAGAGAGAAAAATAAAAACAAAAACAAATGAACAAACGAAAAACACATGAAAAAAATTATAATTGGAACTTAAGGTATAAACATTACTTCACATTATTTTTGTGAATAAAACAAAGCATGATAAAGTGTGTATGTATTTTCCTACATGGGGACTAAAACTAAATGGAAAGTTGATTACTTAGGGAATAGGTACTTTTCTCTTAATTAGCTTAGAATTTATTTATGTTAAGAAGTGTCAGTTTTTAATTGTGTTAGTGACTGAGCAACTTCTGCAAAGGCCACGTTACGAAATATCTAGCATTAGCTCAAGACAGTTCATATACATCATACTGAGTCAAGCAGCTTAATGTGAGGATTGAATCTCATTGCTTGTACTTCCACTTCTGGTGCAAGTCAGTGAAAATTTCCCCTTTACCCATGGCTAGTATGTGATGCGATCTTCTCCAGTGTGCTTATTATGTTATGTTCATAATATAAAAGGACCAGGACAAAATCTGAAATTGAGTTATTACCTTTCTTAAGCAATATTCTTTCTCTAAGAGAGGGAAATAAGTTAAGAGCTGAGCAATGTAGTCTCTTGCTCATCTCAAACAAAAATAATTCCTGAGATTCAAGAAAGCAATATTGTATACCCTAATATCTGTATTAATTCATAAATAAGTTCTTCATTACCTTTCATCTAGCTCTGATGACAGATGAACAGCTAATCAGAGAATGTGGAATATGCTGTTGTCTCTGGTGATAATCATGTGGTTGCACAACATAAAAATGTAGGCTTGTGCCAGAAACTAAGGGGAGGGACTTTCAATATGTGCAGCAGAAAAAAGAAAAAAAAAAAAAGAAGAAAAAAGTGATCTTTTAGTGTTAGCATTTTGTTATACTTTCCCTTCTCCTACCCTAACAACCAACAGGTCTGACTTGATGAAAGTTTTAATTCTGAAGGCACCATATTAACCCAATTGGATTTTTGTTGTGGTTGATGCTACATGGCTGATGCTACATGTATGGTAATTTTGTTGTTGTTCTCAGTCTGGCTGACATGGCATTACTTTTCTTCTTAGTAGCTCGTATGGTGTGGTGCTATGTTTTGGATTTATGGTGAGAATAATGTAGATAACACACCAATGTTTTAGTTGTTGCTGAGCAGTGCTTACACAGAGTCAGGGGCTTTTCTGTTTCTCCTACTGCCCTGCCAGCGAGGAGGTTGAGGGTGCATGAGAAGCTGGGAGGGGACACAGCCAGGACAACTGACACATACAGACCAAAGGAATATTCCATACAATATCCTGTTGTGCTCAGCTGGGGAGAAAGAAGGAGGAAGGGATGACATTCAGAGTTACGGAGTTTGTCTTCCCAAATAACTGTTATGCATGACAGGCCCCTGCTTTCCTTGAAATAGCTGACATCTGCCTGCTGATGGGAAGTAGTGAATGAATTTTTGTTTTGCTTGTGCATACAGCTTTGTTTTACCTATTAAACTGTCTTTATGTTAACTGACATGTTTTCTTACATTTATGTATTTGCCTGGGGTGCCAGGCAGAAAGAGTGCCATGTTTGTTCATTCATTAGTGACTTCTTATGTCTGCTAGCCTGAGAGGAGGAGGGAACTGGGCTGTCTGTGCTTGTGCTTTACATGAGTCTTGTGTGTAAGTGCTGCTGAAGTCAGTGCAGTTTATGTCAGTCTGTGTGACCAGCCCCGTCAGTGTCCTCTGTGCGTCTATATGTCTCTGGGATATGAGCTCAGCTTTGCTACTGGTTGAACCTGCAAAGGGGAAAGCAGCAGCCAGGTCCCCCCAGCCTAGACAGAGACCTTGGGCCCCTGGGCACTGGGCTGGGCTCCGGCGGCTGGGAAAGAGAAATCTCCAGGCCTGGAGCTCTTGTTGGCAGTGGCTACTCATAACATCTCTTAACAGCATGCATTATAAATGAACACTGTAAAAAGAAGTATGTATTTGCAGGAAAAAAAAAAACAAAGCATATGTCTTAAAAAAATAGAAATTGTTAAAAACGGTTTGTATTAGTCAAGCCCATACAATTATATTGCCTTCTTGCTAGAATTAGGCATTGTCTAGTGTATATAATTGGATCACATTTTACTACATAAAGGGTGACTTTATCTTTTCTGATGACAAAATATAAATAACGAAGGTGATGTGTCTAGGGAGACGAGGCGAGCTATACTCAGCAATTAGGTAATAATCCTTCACTGATTTTTAATGATTTATTTATTATTAATGACAAGAGTACAAAAGTAACTGGGGCATCTAAGACAGGATTTTCTAAGACACACATGTAAGCAGTGCCAATTTAAGGGCAATTTGTCATATTTCCTTCTCTGTACTTTGCATAACTGCCTTGTTGCTCTTACTGTTATTTAGTGATCATCACTCATTTTTATTCCTGAAATTTTCTATTATGAGACAGACACTTTACTGGAGTATTTGACGAACTCAGAAACTGTTGCTTAAGGTGGCACTTAGAAGGGAACGACTAATTAGAAGGGTAGAACTAGTTTTTGTTTGTTTGTTTGTTTTGTGAGAATGAAAAAATGACAAACAGAGAAATTGTTTTTCCTTGTTCTTCCTTCCCAACCTAAGGCAGACCAATAACTTAGATTTGATCGTGGTCTCATAATTCTAACCTTCCCCATTTTTGAAAGAGGCAGGACAAAAACAGTGATAGTCATCAGAAAGGACCACCTGCATGAACAAGGCTCTAACAACACATCTGTTTTTTTCTCATACAACTCTTTTGCTCTTTTAATGAGGTAGAGCATATCTTCCAGAAAGTATCCTTCAGTCTGTAGTATGGTTTGATTACTGTAATTAGCCAGCCTATTAAGAAAGCAGTTTGCTATTTTTTGCTAGCATTTGGCCTTCAGACTTTTACAAAAGTGATCCTTATTCCTGAATTTGTACAAAATATCTGCTAACAATTGATAAACTTTATTTGAGAACAAATAACTATTTGTACAGAACGATCATAAAAATACTATCAGGAAAAATTGGTTTATCAGTTTGACTGAGAATTTGTCTACATTTAAAACATAGAGCTTGTTAGACACAACCAAATATTATTATTATTATTATTATTATTATTGTTAGGTTAAGAGACTCCTAAACAACGCACAAAATTGTTTCACTTGTTTGTTAGACTGTCCTGCACAACACAGGAGGAAACCAGAGGAGTAATCTAGCCCTCTCTGCTTTCACACAAGTTTAAATGTACTGAAACAATCTAGAATGTATGTTCCTGACATCTTCTTTCTTTCAACATATCCATTCTATTGTTTAGTTTTCCTTATATCTCTTTTTTTCCCCTAATGTTTAATTAAAGGTTTTCATCCCTGTAAGTGCTAGTGTTATATTCACTGTAGACCATTTCTCTGTAATTTGTTTGTGAGATTTTATATGGGTATGTGCCTTACTAAATTTAAAAAACAAACAAACAAACAAACAAACAAACAAAACATATGCTTTCCTCAGCCCCTTTTCTGCTTCTTTGGTCAGTTATCTAAGGTAAAGAAGAAATTTGATTTTGTTGCCATTATTTGATCTTGATAGATCTCTTAGCTATTTCTTCCAATCTTATTATCCTCTTGGTGTTTACAAATGGATTGTTTAATAATCTGTCCTAGTATCTTTTCAGGTACCAAAAATGCCTATAATTCCCAGCAGTAAATCCCTCATATACTTTATCTTTTTAAAACACAGATACTATACCTGCTGCTTTACTGTCTCTTGAGATTTCATTCTTCATCCATGAATTCTCCACAATAGTTGTCAATGGCTCAGAAATGGATTTGTCTGCCTTCTTTAAATATAGCAAATTTCATCAGAACCTGCTATCTCAAATACCTTTATCTACATAACCTTTAGTCTTTCTTCATTCAGGCCAATGTTTTCACAGAAGTTTTACTTGTTAAACATTTCATCACAGTCAAACTTTTCTGACAGGAATGAAGTTAAGAAGGAATAGATGCTTTCAATCTTTTCATCTGCTACTTGTTTATTTTTCCCGTTAAATAGTCATGGTACACTTTCTTGTTAACAATTAAAGAATCCTTTTACTGTTATATCTGGTACCCACTCACTAGTTTGTTTTTCTTCCTTTGCACATCTGACATTTTCCACTGTACATTCACATTCTGCTTTTTTTCTGTTATCCTGATTTATGCATTCTTGTTTCCATTTTTGATGGTATGATTTCTTTTTCACACCAGGTCACTGAAGATTCTTACTATCGTGCATCCTGGAAAATGCCAGCTGTCCTGCAACTTCAGTTTTTATTTTTTATTTTTCCTTAAAAATCCTTCCTTTTGGACCATAATAACCAGTTTCTTGAGTCTGTGGAAGTTTTAAAATCCATTCTCACATTTTTGCTGCTGTCATTCCTCTCTTACCCCACAATCACAGACTATCATTTCATTTTCACTTTCACCCTAATTGCCTTCTACCTTCAGATTCTGAACCAGTTCATCCAGTTCCTTAGAATAAACCTATTGCCAACCCCAAAATGGTAAAAATGTATGAGTCAGATGCCCAAAACTCGTAAAATTGTTATTGAAAAGGAAGTTTTAGTTTATTTACATTTGCCTTCTGTCTTTTCAGCCCCTAGGGTGCTCTTGGGTTAATTTTTTGTGCTTTTCTCTGCAGTCTTGAAGCCTAGCAACCTACTTTTTAAAAAAGTGAAACTTGACATTTTTGTGTATTTTTATTCTCAAACTGCAAGGCTTTAATACTGATCATCATGTGACTCTTCACAAAATTAGGATTTTTCTATTTTAGATCCATTGATAAGGGCCGTAAGGAGGACCTGGGGAACTACAGGCCTGTCAGCCTGACCTCTGTTCCAGGAAAGTTATGGAGCAAATCATCTTGGGTGAGATCACACGGCACTTGCGTGGCATCCAGGGGATCAGGCCCAGCCAGCACGGGTTCACGAAAGGCAGGTCGTGCTTGTCCAACCTCATCTCCTTCTATGATCATGTGGCCAGGCTGGTAGATGAGGGAAGGGCTGTTGATGTAGTCTACTTAGATTTCATCAAAGCCTTTGACACGGTCTGCCACAGTATTCTCCTGGGAAAACTGGCTGCCTGTGTCCTGGACAGGTATACTCTTCTCTGGGTAAAGAACTGGCTGGAGGGCCATGCCCAGTGGGCTGTGGGGAATGGAGTTAAGTCCAGCTGGCGTCCCGTTACAAGTGGTGTCCCCCAGGGGTC
>VXAA01000325.1:111254-126551 GCA_013399115.1 Anseranas semipalmata | reverse complement strand
TAAACTGTCCTTATCTCAACCTACAAATTCTTGCACTTTTCAATTTTCTTTCCCATCTCACTGAGGAAAGGAGTGAGCAAATGGCTGTGTGGTGTTTAGGTGCCTTCCAGGTTAAACTACAACAACTGGTATTGATAGAAGAAATTTTTACATTTCCTGCTGGAAATTACTGTTTAATTGAGATCATGGTAGTGGGGAAGTCATTAAGAAATGAATGGGGAGATTAGTGCATGTCTAAACTAAGATTAGAATGAAATAAGGTCAATAGTGCCTGACTAGTCACTCTCTTACTGGATGAATGCATGTTAAAATACTTACAACCTGTGTAACTGTTTTAACAGGAACACAGGAATTAGGTCAAATCTACTTATTGTCTACATCTTTTTAAGGAACAGCCAGCTATGAAAAAGCTAAGAAAACTATGCCAGGACTGTAGACCCTGAGTAAGAGTCACTACTCAAACTACCATGCAGTGAGGATAAGGTTTGGCTGATACCTCATTGTTTGGTTTTCAAGTAATCCTTTAAGATTCTCTGGCAGCTCTGTATGCTAGTGCCAGACCTGAACAAAATGTCATTGTTAAGGAGCTGAGTTTTGTTCCTAGATCTGAATTTGTGATCTGCATTTTTTATTGTTTCTTCCGTTTTCTTTCACTCCCTCTCTGAGATTTGTGACATAACGTTAGATTTAAAGCTGGAAATATTTCTGCTAACCTTATAAATTAGTTATTACTTTAAACTGGTCTCACTTCATTTTATCTGTTTCAGAGACTCCCTGAATGTAACGTACTGAGAATTGTATTGCAATTGATTTAGAAATACCATGAGGCACTGTAGTCTGCATTTCTGTGAGCATCTGACCTGTTTGCTTAACTTTAACCAGATAAAACTCAGTATACCTCTGCATTTCATAACTGAAGAAAGGAAAGGAAGAAACTTCAAGTACAGATAAGTCGCAATGCACCCCTCAACTTCATGAATGCCCTGTCATGATGTGATCTGAATTTTATTTATTAATCTGGTCATTGAAAATGTAAAAGAAGTGTATATAGATGATGACAAGAAGATTGAGCCCATTTTATAGGACAGAACAGAGAAAAGCAAGTATCAATCCTTTCCAAAACAGCCAGTATGAATAGAAAACAAAGGTCAGAAGTGGTCTCAGTGCTTCATCAGTCTATCCCTCTGTGCCAAGACAGGATAAACTGTATACATATCATTCCTCATAGATATTTCTTTAATTTGTTCCTAAAGACCTCTGCTAATGGGAAGCAGTAGATGTTTCTTTTTTACTTTATCATCGTCCTGTGTTTCTACATATGTATTGGTGGGATGTGCTACATGGCTGAGATGTTGCAACAACTAGTTACAGTCTGCGAGGCAATACAGAGTGGACGAAAATTTGGTGAGTGAGTGTCCATGGCAGATATTTCTACAACATGGATTTCATGAACGTTCAAACTCAGGATATTTTATGCTTCTGAATCTTTGATTGAGAACTGCTTAACTAAGGCAACATTCTGGTAAGAGGGGATGGGAGGAGACACTGTCATGTGCCCTTAAGTTAAACCAGAAAAAATATATATATTTTTTCATATAAGTATCCATTTTTCTGTATCAGTAAGCTGCTTTACATGGAAAAAGGTTTTAATTTGAAAATCAACTGTGTCAGATTTCCAAAGTACGATAGCAATGCGTGTCTTTCTAAAATTTAAAGATGACATTTTTCTGACCAAGAAAATGTTATACCTAATGCAGTGCAGGTATTTTGGAAAATCAAGGAATGACCAGGTAAAAATTATTCATGTATCACTGTTTTTTGTTTCTGTTTGTTTGTTTGTTTTGTTTTTTTGTTGTTGCTGTTTGTTTTTTTTTCCAAATGATTGGCATGATTTCATTGCCAATATTCTTGAGCAGAGTCAGAATTATTCATAAATACTTAAAGAGAAACAAATTACCAAAATTAATAACATTTCAAATTTAATATCCATCATCCACAAGAAGGCACTTTTGGCTGAAAGTATTTCCTTGTTCACAAGGTGTGGGCAGCAACTTGAATCATAAAAGAAATATGAAAGATATAGGAGCAGAGGGGAAGCAAAATCAAAAAAAAAAAAAAACAACAACAACAACAAAAAACTAAGAGCACTGTGAATTTTAAATAAATGAAAAAAAAAAATTAGGGACAAGAAATGAAGTTTTGAAATGAGAATTGGGCTGAAAAATCCAACTTAATAATATAGTCCACTACTTGCTTGTTGCTTTCTTCCTAATGATGCAGAAATATTCAGTAATATTTTCTGGTTTATATTTGAATTGATAATATCAAAGCTTTTCCAGTTGTAATTGAGGAGGCTTTACTAAGAGTAAACATTTCAAAATTACAACCCCATTTTACAGGAATTGTAGATAGAAGAGATCTCTGACCCACCGTTAGCAATTTTAATTAAGTCTTAGCATGACAGCGAAATTACAAATGAATAAACTATGCTATTGTAAACATTCAAATAGGGTGTGCTGGATGACCCACATGACTATGGGCAGGTTAGCTAGACATCAGCCCACGGGAAAATAATGAGAGTTCTCATACAGGATTCAAAAAATAATGAATATACAGGCCTATAATTAATAAGAGACAAAGAATAGAAATATAATCCAAGCAATCAACATGCTTTCCTAAAAATGCATCTTGTCAAACAGTTTAGTTTCATTATTTGAGAAAATTACAGGTTTGATTATTAGAGGTAATGACACCAGGCATTTGACTTAGAAGCACCCAGCATTCTGGTGTTAAAAATAGTGCCATATTTCAGATTTTCAAATGCTTTTGTCAAATGGGATCGTCAGGCAATATGGGCAAGGTTCCGCTGAAGCTCAACAGCCTTCAACACTTCCATTTATTATTCAGAGAAAATATGAAATAATACCAATTTTTAATTATAAAACAGATTGACAACACTGGAAGAGTAATACATCATTGTGAGTTCAGAGCAGCCAGAGAAAGAAATTAGATCTTACACAACCTGAGTCTGTTGATCCAAATGTATGTTTAATGTAGCCAGCAGCAAACTTACACATCTGGAAAGACATTACAGCTACAGGATAGGAGACAGTGAGAGAAAGGAATGAGACTAAAACAGATTTACAAATCGCATGGGCCAAAGAAAGGAACATGAGCTTCCAAGATGTGGAATGGACTAAAATAGCATAAGAAATTGTTCACTGTACAAATAAACATCAGTAAATAGGAGGAGGGAGGCAATTTGTAAGCATGGTATAGAAAAGATGGAAGAGTTTAATGTTATATTTTAATAACTGGAAAATAATGATTCCCCCCCCCCAGCCTCCCTAGTTCCTGAGAAAGAGTTTAAAGTGAATAAACAACAACATAGAGGGTTTTGTCTACTTACTTTACCAGAAATAAGCCTAATCAGTGACTATAAAGGAGAGTTTTGAAAATGGGGAAGGAATGCAAGATCCTAAGGGTTTCCTTAATCAACAACCAATGGTTACAAATTGGCATGTGACTGCAAATGTGACAAAAGTAATGACCAATATACTAAAGAAAATGGAATCACCATTTTATGTCTTATTCAATGAACCACTTTAGTCATACACAACCGGTAAGTTTGACACCCATGAGAGATATATGACCCAAGTGATAGAGCAGATCAGACTAAATAATCTAAGTGTTCCTTCTTAACTTAAATTGCATGAAACAGTATGTAAAATTAGCCTCACTGACTGAACCTAGCAAAATGTCACTATTTATAGACAATAAATTAATTTTAGAAAGGAACTATAATCCTCTTAGTGGGAAGCAAAATGAAATGGAGATAGTATAATTGAAACAACAGAAACAAAATCCATAGCTTAGTGAATAGCTGAGGAAATGTATTAGCAGTGGATGTTGAGCCTTTTTATTGCTGTTGCTTTGATTTTTACATGATTTTATCTAGAACTTTCAGTATACTAACGTATTGTTATCTGACAAAATTTCAAGATACAGCGATGTAAACAATATTGACTTCTGCCGAATGATTATTCATAGACCAAGTGTACCATTCTAAGAAATACAAGGAAGGCTTTGTCCCAGACAAGTAGCATTCATGTTCTCATCCTCTTTTCTTCTAAGACCATTTTCCAACAAGGAAAGGAATAATCTGCCACCTGCTCCTTTGCTAATGCTTCTTTTAACACACATATGAGGTAGATATTCTTGTACAAAAGTACCAAGTTTAAAGATTTGATATTTTTTGTGAAAATTTTTGACATAATTAAAAAGTAATGACCATGGTTAGCAAGCCACTAAAATAAATGTTTAGGATTATACATCTAAAACAGACCACTATTGAATTTAATATCAATAAACAGATGTGCAGTGCCCCCCTAGGCTAGCCTACAAGATATAAATAACTGGCTATTTGATTCTTGCTGGCTATCCTGAGTGCATCACTGTGGTGCTTTTGACTACATTTTCATTTTGTGTCACTTCAGAAGGAAGATATGGTGGTTCCCAGCTGCAGAACTGAGAACTGGTGGGCTAGACCCATCCTATCCCCAGACTACCTTACTGATGAATATGCCTACTACCATATGCAAGAACAAGATTTTGTGATGGGTAAGTGCACTTCATTCTGAGCAGATGAATGATTATCATAGTGGCAGCTGAGTACCTTCCTAAAATCTACATAAAAGAAATCACTCAGGCTGTTTCTACGTGGTTTAATTTTTGGTATTGTTTCATTGTTCTCTTTCTGGCAGATTTTGCTTTTTTCTTCCCCCCCTTCCTCTTCTTTTAATAGCACAACATCCCACTTACAGATATTGAAAGAAAAACACGCTGTAACTGAACAGGAAAAAGGAGTAAATTTGGACTGTTACAAATAGTAAATAGTATCTGCTATGAATTGTTTTTGGCAACATTATTCAATTTCTTGGCAAGATGATTCCATTTTGTGGCAAGAATGCAGATTCTACTTCTTATCAGCTTTGTCTCTCTTAATAAGGAGCTAAAAAGGAAGGAATGTTTCAAAACAAGTACAGATATTTCCATTACTTGTGATCATAGAATAAGAGCCATTACACCATTTCCCATAGCTTAATTTCATTGGCTGTTAGCCTTAATATCCATTTCAGAGTAAATTATGTAGAAGGTCTGAGTACTACCAAGGAAATGAAGAATCAACGAAAGCGTTAAATTATTATGCAGTGCCGATTTAGGCACAAAATAATTGGTGCCATTCATAGAGCATTACTATGAGGTAAAATGAGTGCTTTCATCTTCGGCCACTTTCTAATTAAGAAGCTTACATTTTTGTTTAAAAAGCTTGAATGTAAGCATGGAATCCAAAGCATTGCAGGGAAATGGAGGTGGAATGAAATAGAAAGGATATAGGAGGGTTCAAGCATGTAAGAACACCTATTCATGTTTCTGAGAATATCTTACTCTTTCACTCCATTTCAGCTATCAGCTTACTGCTGATGACTGCTTTTCTACTGCTAATGTCTCCCAGACTGTTACATCTGAAAAATGGAAATCTAACATTCAATTTACATTTTAGTTCTTATAAAAGCAAAATATTGTTCTTCATTTATTATTTTATCCTTTGTTTACAGCATCAACAATTCCCATGTCTTTCAGCGTTCATAAAGTGGCAAGAAATCTTGGTGTTACTTTTTTCCACATATCCACATTACATTTTGTCCAAAATTTTCAGCTTCATCAACATTAATATTTGTAAAATGCAGAACTATTTTTACTAACATTAGAAAAAGTGAATTTTTGAATTTACTGTTGGGAGATACACTTTATGACTATAAAGTCAGATTGATGTGTAATAAATGAATATTAAATATATTTAATTTCTTCACAGGCTCATATAATGCAAGGCAGCCAACTTTTAGTGTCTTGACTCAGGTCATGTAGCTTACAATGCCCCTAAAGACCAAAGCACTACCACCTCTCAACACCAGAAGGAATATTATTTTGGACATTTTCAGATGAAGACAGAAAAGAACCATTTTCTCTTCTATGAAGGTGTACATCGTCATATTTTTCAGATAGGCAAAATCTCACCTTTTGGTCACATTCTGTTAAAGTTTAACTCTTACATAATAATGAGATCAGTTTAAAGGGTCACATGTAAGACTGCAATGCAACTACAAAGACAGTTTTATCCATTATTTGCAAAATTTCCAACATACTTTTCTTTCAAAAAATTTCTCTGATAATCAAGCATATTGTATAGATACAAGGAAATGACATTCAACTGTGCTAATTAGCTAAAAGCTGTTTAAGGAATTATTAAAACCTCCCAGAGAAGCTCAAGAAATGTGTATAATTACATCTACTGGGGTCTCCTAATTGACAGAAGCTTATCCTATAGATTGTGTTGTGTATCTGAAATAATGAGTTCTGAATCCAGAAGTCCAAATGTCTGCCTGAGAGCATAGCTCTGTTTTAATAACAACTGATTATCAATTAAAACAAATTCATAAAATCAAGTAAAAAAGCAATTTTTGTCATAGTTAGCTTTTCCTGAGATTCCAAAAATTCTGCAGTACTGACAAACATATTAAAAACAGTTTTTATAATGTATGCTATAATGTTGATATAAAATGCATTTGACATGCCTGAAAATAGATATTAACAAATTCCTTCACCAGACTGATTACAGGTCAGGACACTCTGCAGGAAGTAGAAAATTAGAAGCAGTATGCTTTGAAACAGAAGAAATAACAATAAATAATTAATTAGGCAAGATGATTTTTTTTATAGTTGTATTTACACATAAAATCTATAGACTACAGAGCCAAAATACAGAGCTATGCTCCAAGTCAAAGCTTGTGAAGAGACTAGTGAATTTTATTTTACATCATAATAATAAATTAAATGCTTACCAGACAAGGAGCATGATCTACTTACTGATATGTTGAGTACAAATGTCTGAACTGTCCAAAGCAGTAACTCTCCTTTCTTTATCAAAAATGTTGATAGAAAGACTAGGAAGATGAAATTTACCTTTTGTCATCGTTGTTGTTGTTCCTACTACATGTCTGAAAACATTCATTACCCTAAATGGGAAAGCAGGTATAGCAGCACATCCCACATTTCAGGGAGATTTCAGGACCACAGAGAACGAGTGTAATTTTGTTTTGTCACAAGGGCCCCTCTCCCATGAAAACAGGAGCTGAAGGACAGCAATGTAAGCATCACAGCATGGTACAGGTCTGAATCTTGCAAGAACAACCAGATCTAGGAGCTGTCAAGCACTCCTGGGCCCCTCCAGAAGTCTCCAATCAGCCTAGATTTGATATACTTTTAGTAATAAATACTGGGCAGTATTTGGTATCTCTAGGACCATAGAAGGCACCCTGTCAAGTTACAAACACAGTTCTGAGACACTGTCTTTTAGGATCAATACAAAATCTTCATAGTTCTCAGAAACACCTGGAAGCATAGAGATGTTTTGTTCATATGACATAATTAAAACCAGGTAACTCTATATAAGGCAGACAGCCTAAAGGCCAAAGTCATGCCCCAGGGCTGAAGGTATAACCCTTAGACCTTCTGTTATACTTCTCAGGCCAAGCTAACGGTCATGCACAAAACTAGAGCATGTCTCTAGAGTTTTATCGTTGAAAATACTAAGTATTTCATTTTACCTTCTCTATTTCACTCCTGACTTTAGAGATTTCTGTCACATCTGAGTCATTGTTTTTTCTAGGCTGAGAGGCCTTGATCCATTTCAGTATTCATCAGTAGAAGCTGTTCTATAACTCTGACCACCTTCCCTGCCTATTTGTGTACCTCTTACAATTCTGCTATCTCTCTTTTACCTGAACTCATACCAAAGAACTATTCATATAATGGAATCACAGAATCATTTAGGTTGGAAAAGACCTCCAAGATCATTAGGTCTAACCATTAACCTAGCACTGCCAAGTCTACCACTAAACCATGTCCCTAAGCACCACGTCTACACATCTTTTAAATACCTCCAGGGATGGTGACTCAAATACTTCCCTGGGCAGCCTGTTCCAACACATCACAACCCTTTCAGTGAAGAAATTTTTTACTAATATCCAACCTACACCTCCCCTGGCACAACTTGAGGCCATTTCTTCTTGTCCTGTCACCTGTTGCTTGGGAGAAGAGACCGACCCCTACCTTGCTACAGCCTCCTTTGAGGAGGTAGGTGTAGAGAGCAATAAGGTCACCCCTGAGCCTCCTTTTCTCTAGGTTAAATAACCCCAGTTCCCTCAGCTGCTCCTCATAAGACTTGGTCTCTAGACCTTTCACCAGTTTCATTGCCCTTCTTTGGACATGCTCCAGCACCTCAATGTTTTTATTGTAGTGAGGTGCCCAAAACTGAACACAGTATTCAAGGTGTGGCCTCACAAGAGGCTGAGAACAGGGGAACAATCACTCCCCTAGTCCTGCTGGCCACACTATTTCTGATAAAGTCAAGATGCTCGTGGTCTTCTTGGCCACCCAAGCACACTGCTGGCTCATATTCAGTAGTTTAATAACTGCTGTTTTCTTTCTCTTGCATTTTCTTAAAACATTCTGTTCTTTTTCTACAGCTTCTAAGGACTGAGGTAACTTTTTTATAATCCTAGCCAAAATGACTTAAAGATCTTCTTTTGGGGTCGTAATGGTTACTTTAAAGCCCCTCATTAGGCATGTATAGTTTGGTTTGTTTTACTCTGAGAGAATTACTTTGTACTTATCAATGTTGAATTTCATCTGTCACTTTATCACCTAGTCACTCAGTATCAAGAGATGAATCAATGTTTCATGAATTTAATGACATATAATAAAGAGTTGTAAGCTCAATCTAAATAACATAAAAGACCATGGGAAAATTACTTTGCAGTTCCATTGAAGCAGAATGAAATCTGTTTCTCTACTTAGTGGCATTTCACATGAAGAATGATTAGCTGTTCATTTAAACTTCAGAGAAGTTTTGGGGCGTAAGGAGATTATCATAGAAACATCCCCTCAGTTTATATTTTAAAGGAAAAATTATGTCAGCTGGGATATTTCAATAGCAGTTCCTAGGTTTGGAAGTGGGGAAACAAAGCAGGATTCCCACTATAGGTCCTTGTCTCCTTGCCTTGGTGGAACCTGTGCGCTGGGCCTTGGGACACATTGACCCTACATCTATGGCAGACTTCACAGCAATGGGAAAAACAAGTTAGGGCAGATCCTTTGATAATGAGGGAGGTTCCTTACATTTCTCTTTTCTTTCACAAAATTGTGAAATGATACAGAAATAAAGTTTTTAGATTGTTTAGATCTAATTCTCAGACAGGGTAACTGACTACTAGAAGTTTATCCATGAGAATAAAAGCTGCTGCTTCTGAGAGTAATTCTCTTCATAGCCACTGAACTATATTCTTCCTATGTAATTTTGGTACATAATAAGTTTGCTTTGATTATTGAATATTACAGATGACTCACAAATCCATAATGCATATGTTTCTGAGGAGATCTGACACATTTTTTCATCAGTCCAGTAGGGACTGGGGACTCTCAGCATCTCTCATGAGGCTCTCAGTAATTCATAAAATCAGAGCCTGGTGACCTTAAATAAGTCATTTGATTTTTCTTTGTGAAAACCAGTCTGTCTGTAAATTAGTATTCAGTGCTGCTGTCATTGCATGGCTGAGAAAAAAAAGAGAAACATGAGAAGAAAATTGTGTTCAATAATCAATCATTTCCATCTTTCTAATTCTCCTCATGAAGATTTTATTTTTGCTAACCTTGTATTCTGTAGGTTAAGGAAAAGACACTGTTCTGACAAAATGTACATGGTATGTGATTCCCCAGGCTTAGCCTGCAACTCCTAGTGCTAACTCCTAATGCTAGCTTAGCCAGCAGACAGGTGCTACACATTCAAAGCTACTGAATAAAGTATCTGAATACATTTTCTGTCAAGAACTTCAGGGCTTGGAAGAAAAGCAGGATGTAATTTCATTCAAAAGCAGTAATATCAGCATTTTATGTCATAAAATACAAGGTCAAAATCATCATGGCAATGAATAATCCTTGCTTATGTACCTTATAAGACTTAAACCCAAAATTAATAATTCAGCTTATTAGTACAATGCAGTAAGATAACTACACTTCTTAATTAATCCATCATCATAAATACAAATCTGAACTTTATTAAGCAAATGGTCACAATAGTAATGGTTTTAAACTCTGCTTTGCAGACAAAATCCTGCTCGAAGTCACATAAACAACACAAGCTGAAAAGAAACAGAGTTCCAGCAGTGAAGAACAGAAGAGAACAGCTGGACTGGGTCAGCAAAAGCATCCTGCTCCACAGCTTACCTCTGTTCCCAGAAGAAGCATATTGTAGCTTTTGGCATGTAAAATCTTGCTTAGAAAATGCACAAAGGCAGAGGGGACCTGGGCCCTGCTATATATAATCAAGCTGCTGAAAGGCAAGACTGAAAGGGGTGATAAGAAATCCTGGAGTGCTTTGTAGTGCCTATAATGACAGAAAGGGTTTATACTAATAGACAGATTTTAGTAACGAGCAACAGCAATAAAAAGAATTAAGGCAATGTATATTAGCAATACTAGCCTCTAACAACAGCAAGATCTTTTCTGTTGTACTTGAAAAGTAGTGACTGAAAACATTAAGCAGAAAATAAAATAGCAATGTCAATAATATAAAAAGTTTTCTGTACTAAAACATCTTAAAAAGACATTTCATATGACTCCGCAAAATAATTTTAAGAAAACGCGCTTTCCAAAACACAAATTAATATTCAGGAAGACGTATGTTAATCAAAAGTGAAAGCTTTGACAACATAAGAACTTCAAAATTCTGAGATAAATGGGGACCTCAGTAAATAGCAGAGGTCTTTAAAAATACAAAATGAATTGGATTTTTTAATGGTTCTTCCTGGTAATCATTTTAGTGCTTTCAAAACGTTGTTATTTGATTTGAAAAAAGGCTGGTGATGCAAATTTAATATCAGAGCTATTGCAAAGTCTGTTATAAAGCTTTGTAACACATATTGAATGTCATATAAACATTTTTGGTAATCATTTGTCAGATGTCAATGTAAATTGTATTAAAATCTCACTAGAAAGTGTGAAAACAACTTATGCCATTAAACTATATTGAGAAATACTGAGTTTGTATGCTTAGCTCTGTTCTGATTTTGTTTATATATTTGCCTGTATTGTGCTTATCAATATAGTATATGAGTTAAATTTAACAAAATATGCTCGTATTTTGTGTTAAATATGTGCCATGCTTGCCACATGGTATTTGTTTTGTTATCCTATTTCATGAAAACATGGCTTACACCATAGTTGTGTGTGATAAAATGGATTAAAATCCATTAGCTAGGTAAAGCTGAGCAAAATCTTATCTAAGATAGAGATTGATAATGGATCTTCCTTCCTACTTTAGTTTTAGTTCCTCCTAAAGAGGCTCTCTAGTGTGGGCCCCTCTTGAAATATGTCTGTTTGCCACGAGCCTAATGGCAGAGATCCATTAAGAAAAGGTAAACTGTCCAGAAAACAGCTGTCTAGACACTCTTTGCTAAGAAACAGATACATAGGTGACTTGGAAACACCTTGGACACAGAGAAACAGATCTCAGACAAGATCCCAGGAAGATCCCAGTGCCTTTCCTTTCTGCACTCCACTTCCTCAGATGTGAGATGCTCCAGGGTGGAAGAATGGCCTTGAGTTACAGAAATGCACTTTTGCAGAAGGATATCCCACCCCTCTCTGCTACCTGGGGTCTCAGGCTCCCATTTCTTGCTGGAGAAGCATGATGGCACTTGGAGCAGCTGCTTCATGCTCAGTAGATGGTTGCTGCAGACTCTGCACTGCCCAGAGATGTCCCTCTTCTTCCTCAGCCCCAGCCAATACTCTGTCTTCAGTGATTCCCAGTTCTGCACTCATCACTAATTGAAAGATCTGAAAAGGAGTAAAATCGGTAAAATATATTGTCAACTTTTACACATTCAGCTTACAATCCTCTTTAAGAGCCCCAAAGGGAGAACATTGCTGAATGGTTGGAGATAGTTTCTTCATGAACTAATTCTTTCAAATAAAATGGTACACTCAGCATTAGCCTCAACCTGCTGCATGTGGTTTTTCACAAGCTGTTATGACTGCATTTTGTTCAGGCTGTCTGAGGTAACTAGAAGTCTTGAGAACATATTTAGTGTGAACCAGCTGAAGCTTACCCATGGTGACTTTCTAATCAGCGGGGTTGTTTAGCAGAGCTCAGCACTGCGCCAGCACCATGTTAGACAGTTCTGGGGGCAGGAAGCACAGGCAGAGCTCACCTTGCCAAATGCTCTGCCAATGGTATCCTTTGTTTCTTTACTCACAGAAGGGGTGCAGTTTACAGAGTACAGAGGGAACTGCTTCTACATAAGAATATCCGTTAACATGCTGTTCAGCAGATGCCACCTGGATGCTGAAAAATGTATTCTTCTAGCAATACCTTTCATTTGCTGAATAGGCTATTCAGAATATTGACGTTACTGCATTATTTTTTTTCCATTTTCATTACAATACTTCTTTGCATTGTCTTTTCATCCTGCATTTACTGTTCTTCTCCCTACAGTCTTTTTTATTATTATTATTTGCTTTTTCCATTTCTGTGAAGGGATTTCTCCCACCATTTTTTTTTCTTTAAACTCCTCCCTTCTTTTTTTTTTTATTTTATTTTATTTTTTATTTCAGTCTCTTTTATATCCAGTTTCAAATTTCATCTTGGCTCCCATGCAGTCAGACTTCACTAGAGTGTACCTTTTCAAATATTCCATATCACAAGATTGCCCTTAAGTGCCAAAAGAACAGTTGAAGCCTCGGTCCATTAAAATATATTGACTATCAACAAGGTCAGAAGAAGAGGCATTTAAAGGATAGCTATTTTTTATTCAGATATCAGTTGCATAAAGCTACTGACTTTTAAATAGCAGAGTCAATTAAAAAAAAAAAAAAAAAAACACATGTTCCATTTCCTGCTAGAGCTGCAACCTTCTCAGATGCTTTCAATGATACCCACCTCCCACTGGAACCAGCAGAAGCTCGTTTGCATCATGCCCTGGAGGTCAGCCCACTACAGTTGTTTTGGAAAGGAGCCAAAGAGCTTGTTCACAAATACATCCTCCTTGTGAAGAACATTTAGCTATCAGACCCTACGTCAAAAAGAAGGGAATCTAGCAAGAGCATCCTGTTTCTGCAGTGTTGCCCTGAGGAAAAGCCTTGTCTGACAGGGTGCAAATGTCTTTCATTTATTTCTTCCCTTGAACAAGAGTGGCCAAAATTTGTGGAAAGAGTGCATAAAATAGCTAAACTACAGCATTTGTCATGTTCTTGTAAACATCCTAAAGAGCTCATAAAGCAACTCTGACTAATTAGATCATATAAGAATGATGAAAAGTAAACAACTTAGAAAACAGAAAGCCAAAAACATTTCCCAGTGTCAACAACATGAACGGTAACTTAAATAACAACATTAATTCTGCTCCTGTGCAATTATATTTCTTTAGCAACTCCTCTCAAAACAGTAGATTTACACTATTGTAAATAATTGAATGATACAGCTAGTGGTATTTCCAAAATATTTGATACAGGAAAATGTCTATATAGGATTATTTAGATGGTTAAAAACTGAAGGTTAAATTCATTTGGCTCATATGAGAAAATTCCTAGTGCCACCTATTGGCAGAGAGGATAAAACATTAGTTAATGTAGTGCTACTCTTCAAGAAATATGTTTTTCTTGAGAGTATGGGGAAAATAAATATTTGCATTTCATATTTAAAATACTATTCTGGATTAGTATTAAACTGTTAAGAGGCACACAAATAATTTTTCATTTCTGATTACTTCCAAAGTGCTCCTGCCTGTGAGATAGAGGCAGTGGTAGGTGATGAGCAAACTACCAACCTGTGATGAGCCACACAGCACCTTCACAGGACTTCTGAGATGTATCTGAGAATGAGGCATCTTGTAGGATAAATAGCATCCCTTTCTCTTTCCTCAGGTAATTCATAAATGAAGAGCATTAATGAAGCCTTGAACAACATACAGTTCTTGTCAGAAAATAATTTGCACTGAACCTTTTAAATAATTCTGCTGATTGTTTGCCTTCTCATGACAATATAAATAATCATAATGTTTGAGTGAAAGTCTATTACAATCTTTTTACATTAATATTTTGACATTTGAATAGGAACATTTCTATTTATTCTTTTATCCCTCAGAAAAAAAAAATACAAATAATAATAAAAAAGAAATAACTGTACTTTCTTATTTTTTATGTACTTAGGACAAGAATATATAAAAATAAATTATGGAAAGGAAAAGCTCTTAAGTATGGTAAATATTTGCCACCAAATCCTATCTTTTATTACGCTGATAACCAAACATGAATCTTTGCCAAGGAGAGTGTAGGAACAAATACAATGCTCAGAGCATACAGGGGCAGCACAGCCTGGTGAGACTTGGCCATATCATCTACAACACATCACACAAAGTAACTCAACATCAGCTCAGCACCTGCAAATACCAGGAGTGAACATTTTTTCTATGGTGTAGTCCAGGCAGCATGGGGAAAGGCAGATGAGAAGAGAGGGTCTGGCAAAGAATGGGTAGTTGCAGAAGCAGCTGTTCCTCTGAGTAATTTCAGAGATCATGTATCCCAAGGGATGGATGAAAAGGAAGTACTTGCAAAGGCATATTTTGAAAATAGTGACAGCATTTTCATATGACCAGTTTTTAAGTAGCTTACTCATGTTCTGTTCAGATTTTAATTACTCTTGCTAAAAGTTTCTGTAGAAAATGGAAACAACAGTGAAATTGTGGAGGTTAAATCAGAATGATTTTGTGGATATCTCATTCAGAAAGTGCTATTTTTCAAGTAAGCCAGTGTTTTTCAGCAAATGTACTCTGTTCTAAGTATCATACAATGTAAAAGCAATTAATGACTTGGTCCAATGAGTTAATGAACTAAAGCACATAATTAATTGTGGAAAAGTTGCTGAAAATCAATTTAACACATAGAAACAAATACCATAGAGTATATTTTAAGATTTTGTCATGAATTAGGGCAATATTTTCAAAGAGGTGAGTGTAAATTAAAATTGTATGCTTTTCTATTTGAAGTGATTTGGAAGAAATTTCTATTACTGTACTTATGAGAATGAAATTTAGTATCTTCAGACTTCCATTCTGTTTTTAAGAAAACAACCTTCAGTGTGGCAGGAAAGAGAAAGTCAGGGCTAGAAAAACTACCCCCCCA
>VXAA01000325.1:45213-101064 GCA_013399115.1 Anseranas semipalmata | reverse complement strand
CATGAACTATCTCCTGTTTAATTTGTTCAAAAGCTTGTCGTTGCTCAGGGCCCCATTTGAAATCATTCTTCTTCCGGGTCACTTGATAGAGAGGGCTTAAAATCATACTGTAATTTGGACTATGCATTCTCCAAAAGCCCACAATGTCTAAGAAAGCTTGTGTTTCCTTTTTGCTAGTTGGTGGAGACATATTTTGTTGATCACATCCACTGGGATGTGGCGACGTCCATCTTGCCATTTTATTCGTAAAAACTGGATCTCCTGTGCAGGTCTTCTGACCTTACTTTGTTTTATGGCAAAACCAGCTTTCAGAAGGATTTGGAATATTTTCTTCCCTTTCTCAAAAACTTCTGCTGTGCTGCCCCACACGATGATGTGATCAATGTATTGCAGGTGTTCAGGGGCTTCCCCCTGTTCCAGTGCAGTCTGGATCAGTCCATGGCAAATGGTAGGGCTGTGCTTCCACCCCTGGGGCGGCCAATTCCAGGTGTACTGGACACCCCTCCGAGTGAAAGCAAACTGTGGCCTGCACTCTGCTGCCAGAGGGATGGAGAAAAATGCATTAGCAATATCAATTGTAGTGTACCACTTGGCTGCCTTTGACTCCAGTTCGTACTGAAGTTCTAGTATGTCAGGCACAGCAGCACTCAGCAGTGGCATGGCTTCATTTAGGCCACGATAGTCCACTGATAGTCTCCACTCTCCATCAGGATTTTGCACTGCCCATATGGGACTATTAAAGTGTGAGCGAATCTTGCTGATCACTCCTTGGCTCTCCAGTTGACAAATCAGCTTATGGATGGGAATCAGGGAGTCCCACTTGGTTTAATATGGGGATACCACCCCGTTGGTGCACCAATGGCAATGTGGTAGTGGTTGGCACCTGCTGGTCTTTGACCCTCAGCAACCCCACAACAGAATGATCCTCCAAGAGACCAGGCAAGGTAGACAGCTGTTTAATTTCCTCCATGTCCAAGGCAGCTATACCAGAAGCCCACCAGTATCCTTTTGGGTCCTTGAAATACCCTCTCCTGAGGTAGTCATTTACCTGCAAAAAGCTCTTGAACACCAAAATACAGTTCCCACCAGACTGAAACCCCAGAGGACTGTGTAGACTCAGAGTCCCAGTGAGGCTTATGAGATACCTGACAGCTCCAGGTCAGCCATTTCTGGGGCTGTAAACTGCAGGAAGCTAAAAGCAATGCATTCAGACATCAAATTTAATAATCTCCCTGGGAGACTGGGAGGATGCAGAAAATGCAGAGCTCTGCAAACCCATGGTGGGTGTGGAGGGGGAAGGTGGAGCAGGAGGAACAAAGAGGGGGGATAGGTAGTGAAGGATTGCATGTGAAATGGGGCTGGTCAGTACGCTTGTCTGGTTGAGCCCTCAGCCTGATCACTGCAGTCTGTCCTATCTTATATCTTTCTCTCACTGAATCCTTTTTCTATCTCTCTGTGTGCATTTGCACTCTCTCTCCTGTGTGTACGTGAGCTGCAAGGATTAACTGCCAGCTACTGGTGAGACCTGGAGCTGAGTGAGTGAACCTCAGTGCCAGCTACTGGAGTCAGGTCAGGGAAGGGCACCCCGGCCTCTGGTGCCAGCTACTGGAGCAAGTGGGGTCCTAGCATCAGCTACCGGAGTGAGTGGGGGTCTTCTGCTCCCAGCCATAGGGCAGGAGCTGTGTGTGTTCCCAAACCCGCTACTGGGGGAGGGACCAGCGTGAGGGAGGTGAGTGCAGGGCTCTGCACCCCTGGCTGAAGCAGGGCCACGGGTCACAGCCTGTGTGCCTGGTCCTGCCTGCTGTGCGGGGGCTGAGTGTCTGTATCTTCCCCAGACTTGGTGTGTGTGGGGTGTGTGTGTGTGTATTTGCAAGCAAACTTTAAGCTGGACTAACCAGCAAGTAGCGGAGGCCTCAGGTCTGGGAGAGGGTATCAGGCAGGTGGTGGGTCCATGCTGCTACACCCAGGGGGACTTGCAAATGTGGTGTGCCTGAGGGACGAGTGTGTGTGCATGTGCATTTGCAGTGATCTTCAAGCTGGACTAGCTGGCAAGTAGGTGACCTGTGAAGCTGCTAAGGGGGCCAGGAGCCAGCAGGGGTGCTGGACAGACAGAAGGGTGTGCCAGCACTCGAGGATGCGGGCCAGGGGGATGGACGGACAGAGGGGCCATGCCAGGTACTCAAAGGATGCGCAAATGTGTGTGTGCTTGTGAACCTAGAGTGTCCTGTGTGTGTGCCTTCACTAGCGAACTTCTATCTGTACCAACCAGAGTGGAGGAAGGGGTCTCAGCTCTCTGCATCTGTTTCACCTGAGTCTTGTGTGTAAATGCCATTGAAAGCAGCCCTTGGCTGGGGCAGCTTTTGTGGCTGGTCATGCCAGTATCCTGTGTGTCTGTGTGTCTGTGTGTCTCTGGGATACATGCTCAGCTTTGCTGCTGGCTGAATCTGCAAAGAGGAAAGCGGCAACTGCATCCCCCAGCCTGGGCAGAGACCCTGGGTCCCTGGGCACAAGGCTGAGCCCCAGTGGCTGGACAGGAGCAGTCCTGGGCCAGAGCAGCTGGAGGAGGCAGGTGCTCTCTCTCGTCTCTCTTCATTTTCACTTAACACATTGCAATGGCACTTAAACACTTTCTTACCTGGGTGGCTGATGAGAAGTTTGCAAAAACCTTGGACTTTAATTTATTATGATGAAAAATTCCATAGTCACTTTCAGGACAAGCTTGTGCTTTTTGTTTCTTTAGAAATAGAGGCTTCTCTTAGTTCAAAAACTCTGAAGTGAGAAATAGTTTATACGAAAGAAATTCTAAATTAGATTATGTATCAGCAAAATTTTATTTGTTAGTTGTTATAGATTATACGTTTTCTCTGTCTACATATTTTTTGCTTTTCATGTTTTATAATGTCCAATAGAAATATTACATTCTTCCAATCATATTGGAAATTTTGTTGGTCTATGTCACGGAAAAGATATAAGTTTCACATTCTGAAAAAATCCAACTAATTTCTCTCGAAAGGACCAAAGTCATGTTTGAGTTAGTCTTCTGTGGAAAAGGAATGACCCTTTCATAGATACCTTGTCTCATGTACCTGCACTGCAGGAATCTCTCAGCAGTCTTTTCCTTGTTCCACCAACCACCCCTTGAGCTCTGGCTTCATAACCTTTATCTCATTCCTTTTGTTTCCTAATAGACTTTCCCTACCTTTGTGAATTAGTTATCTTGTGCAAACAAGCTCCTCTTGCAAAGCAAAAGGGGAATTTTAGAGGATAGACTAGAATATCTCATCTGGACATTAGCAAATGAAGTGATCAGAATAATGCCGGGCTGGTAGTAAGTATTTATTTAGATCACTCAATCACATCTCAATCAATGGTTAGGGTGTTACTGCCAATATCTATAAGCATGTGTAAGATTTAACTCATGAGCTTTCAGGCAGTCTCTTTTCCACAATAAAATTGCCTGTGGTCCTTAAAGTCCCCACTGGTTTAATGAAGGATATATACTCTACTGGCCACTGCCATAGCAGGTGTTATAGGGTCTTTTTGCCTCCCATGGCTGTGCCTGAACTTCTAATCATTAAGCAGCTGCTCAAAAATTCTGTTCCTGAAACAGAGCAAGGGCAGCAGATTGAGGCTTTTCCAAGGAATTTTCTGAAGTACCACCTAGGGATTGTTACAGAAAGTGTCTCAGAGCACTTGGGAATAAAAGAAATACTGAGCCCATACTTTGGGGAGATCCCAGAGTGGACCTCTGGGATTGGGGTCATAACACTGACTTCTCTGATATTGAAGAAAGTTAGCCCTAAAGAGCAACCCTACACAGAATTTTCTGCAGAGGCGCAGGTTCATGTATGTCTTTGTATGTCATGCCTTTGGTCTTCTCAGATTGGCATCATGCAAAACACACATTAGAGGAGAAAAATCTTGCATGTTTTGTAGCTAGGCCATGCAGAAATATTCATGGTGTCTGAACAATTTCAGTCCAGCTTTCACCTCACTCAGCTTTTACTAAGACTCTTTGATGTCGTGTCCCTGATGCTTCCAAAAAAGGCTTATCCAAGGGCTACATTAATGCCATTTTTGTTTTCAATAAATCAGTTCAAATATCCTTAAACGTGCAAAACTTTACTTGGCAGTAAGAACCATACCATGTCCTGTTCTGGACTAACATGTATTTATTCACATAGACAATGGTTTTGAAGATCAGATCTTATGCCTGAAAAGTGAGGGCCACAGTTATGCTTGAACTTTGGCTTTGAATTACAGTCTTGGAAATGGATACTGTGCACAGTACAGGAATAGGTTAAAATAAGGATGTGTTTTTAATTGTTCTTCTAGTAAAGCAGGCTACTAACTAGCTGTATCTGCCTGTAAGCTTTCTCCCTCCTTCCCCTTCTAACCCTGCAAGGGGACTTTTATTTGGTTTCCGCATTGCTTTATCCCAAAGTTTAGGATATTTTTTTATCCATAGAAATACTGTACTTTGAAAATTCTGTCTTCTGAAACTGTTCCCTAGCAACAACCTGTTTATCATTCTCTGGCAATGCAATGACATATTGCCATTTAGATACACTAATTGTGATTTTTTTTTTTCCCTGACAAGGAAATAACATGCACTCAAGGCAACATTAAATTAGAAGAAACAGAGTTAAAAAGGAATAATGGCAAACACAATTGGAAAAAAAGCTAATCATATTTATTTGCATATGATGATGGAGTCTCTTCCCAGTGAGGCTGATGCTGACATGTCAAAACTAATAGTTGTCAGACACCTATAACTGACTAGTATTCATTATTTTTAAAAAGCAAGGAGATAGAATACGGTAAATGTAATGGTTATTTACTATAACTCTGAAGATATTTTGTAATGGAAATATACATCATCTCTCTTTGTTAACATCAGCTAAGTGCTCTCTGCTTGTATCTGATGCACACAAAAAGAGCTACTCATATTACCAGCTTGTGACTACAGTTAATTTCAAGGGTAGATGTCATATAGCAACTGTCAAAGATTAATCTGCCAGTAAGCTTGTGTAGGAGGTCATTAGTATGGGGTTTTGTTACCTTTTGCTCTGTGTTTCCAGTGTGTCCATTTTGAAGTATATTCTCAACATGAACTTCAGTGAGACTTAATTAATTAGACTTTAAAAAATATTTAAGATTATTCTTCTCTTTTTGTTACTAATCAGGGTAAGAATATCATCACATTGCCTTATCTTGAAACCAGACCGTTTTGCCCTTCTGATAACTAAGGATGCTCAGCAGGACTGCTGTCCTAAATAGTTTTGCAAAATTCTGTTAATGTAGGTGGTTGAGTGCAAATACTGTTTTAAGAAACAGTAGAGAACAATTCCTCTAATGCAAAAACGCTACCAGAATCAATAGCATGATGAGAATACTCATTCAGAAATCTATAGATATGTATGTTTTATTATGCTTTGTATGACACATTCTTCTGTATTGGCACCAGACAAGATGTACATTACTTGAAATCATTTGATCTTAAGTGATCAACTGTGTCCTTCTAGAGGTTTGTGAGGTTTGTATTTCCTCTTTTTTCCCTGAGCTTCCCCATCCTTTCAGTGATAGATGAGGCAAACAATTGAAGTGTGTAGGCATTAGAAAGCAAAATACATTGTGGGACTAGTGGGAGAAAACAAATTGATTTTAAATGAGAGGACAAAATTAATTATTGGTGGAAGAACAAATATTATTTTTATATTTCTTTTTCATTACGCAAATCATCACTTACAAACTGTGCTCAGAATATTAGTTTAACTTCTGCATAAAGTAAAAAAATGTTGAATAACTTCCACTTAGGAGTGAAATTTTACATTTAAAACCTCTTATGAGCATTTTCACCAAACTCCTTTTGTAATTATATTTTTGATCAGAGAAATAGGAAGAAAATTAAAGCAGAGGATAGCTGTGAATTTTGAACCCTGAGAGACACCCACAAAGAGCCTAATTTAAAAATCAGTAGAAAAAAAATATTTATTTTATCTTTAAATTCAAGCAACTTTGTAATGGGGAATACTTCACAATAGAGGTGTAAAAATCTCTCCTAATCTGACCTGGATGGTCAAGAAATAAAAAATAACAATAGCTGCATGTTGAAAACACAGCCAATAGTGCTTTTTTTAGAACATTTTCATAGTTTTATGGGGTGGAAAACAGCAGTTCTCAAATGAGAATCTATATTGCTATTAAGAAGATGCTCTGATACTGTGAAAGGCAACTCTATGTACTCAAGTAGTGTTTATCTGGAAATCAGTAAAAATTTACTAATCTCAAACTACATTTTGCGTTCCAAGACAGCACCAAGACAAACTTAGTTTGGGTCTGGTGTAACAGTGCAACTGAGAGCCCCTGAACTTAGGGAATGGGGCACCCTGGGGAATCGAGAAGGGGGCCCCTGCACAATGCTGGTGCTATCGTACATCTGTGGGCTCTGCTTGATTTTCTGCAACTTGTCACACAGTTTTGCACTTTTAATTGATGAAAATGAAGGTGAAGGCTATTCCCTGTTCTCTTCTTCTGTGGCCTTAGTTCCACATTTTTTCTCTTTGTCTGTATCTTTTCAGTCATCTTCTCACAAAGGATTATTATTATGTTAATTTTGTACATATATGGACAAAAAAGGCAGAGACACTAGCACCTATAACTTCTTCTCATAAGTCACCTGTCTGCTTTCGACTGTACTTGATCCTCAGCAACACATTTCGCAAACAGGATGGTAAGAAACAGCCTCAAGACTGTCAGGACTTTTGTTTAAATAAGTACTAAAGGGAAATTTCTATTACAAACTTTCAGTATATTTCTCTCATATTTAATATTGTTAATCAAATAACTTTAAGAGATAATTTTTGACCTGTATGTGTTCCACATACAATCCCTGTATAAGAAACTGGAGGTGTTTCGAGATTGTCACACGACACATTTCTGTTCCTTGACTGCATACGCTAACTGTTAGCATCAGGCTTCTAATGCAAATCGTTAAAATTAAAGTTTGAGGTTTGCTTTCTGGCTTTGCAGTGCTCACTCTCAACTTGTTCTTTTGACAAACGTTATTTCATTGAAGTTTACCTGTTAGAAAATTCATGGGAAAGGGAAGGCCTGAGCAGAGTCAGAATGAATAATTTAAAACTCAACATGTTTATAGAACATCTTCTGTAATGCTCCCCCATCTGAGATGTTGCTTTAGAGTTTCAAGGATATTGTAAGATAACCCTATGCAAGGAAAGGACAATTGTATGAAAAATGAGCGAGAGACATGAAGAATACATAAAAGAAAAAAGATTTTGAATTTTCATTATTCTGTAGTAATATTTCATGTGGGTTGATGGACGGATAGAAAGAGACAAAAAAAACCCACTTGCTCTAAGAAAAGATGGCACTGAAAATGTGACACATTACAGAAATTGCCACATAATGAGCAAATGAGTTTATAAAATCTTATATTAACCTAGTTTTTTAGTTTAGTGAACTACTAAAAGTGAATCAATTACAAGCTTCAAATCACTTACTATCAAGTTTCTGCTTTTATATGTGAAGTGGGAGAAACAATCGTTGCACAGATTAAGCCATTTATGTAATTGAATGGTCTTCATTGGCAAATATGCTTAAGCATATGTGTGCAGAGTGAAGGGAGCCTAAAGAAATACAGGCAATGTAATTTAACGGAAATTGCAATCTGTACAGTCCTACGTGATTACTAACAATAATACCTGGTGTCAGAATAAAAATAGAACAAGAAAGGACTTGTTACGGTAACCTGATTTAACTTCACACCAGACTTACAATGGAATCCCAATGGTTTCTTAGAGCTGATGTCAAATTTGTACTATATTGTATCACCGCATTCATTTTCATGTCAACTGAGAGACAGAAAAAAAAAATCATCTAGAAGATGATTTAAAAATAAATCAAATTTCAATACAATAGGAATAGCAGAATTCTTAAGAAATCTTTCTAGTCACAGTATTTTCTTAATACGTATTTTTCAGTTTATGGATTTCTGAAACTAGAATTCTACTCTTGCTTCTTTCCTGAGTGCATAGAAATGAAATAACCATGTAAAAGGTGCCTGAGCCAACTTGCCTGCAGAGTGCTTCAGGAATAGCTGGTGGGGGATTCTGCAAATTCACCAATCTATTTCCAAAATCTTCCATGCTGCTGCATAAGTATCTACAATTAGCTGACTGCAGCCACAGGAGGGACCGGAATGCAACCATATGAGAATATGGACCCATCAGGTCTCACCTTACAGTTGTCAGCTAATAACTGGGCTTAAACAACATATTCTCCAACAGTCAGAAGAAAATTCAAAATGCTTTTGAATGTTATTGATTTTGCATTCTTATTTTTCTTGGCCCTTTGTAGTAGTGATATAGATGCTAGGAGATTCAAATTAATTGAAGAAAGTATCCATAAAGTCCACCTGTTTGAAAGTATCCATAATAAGACAAGACATCCCATACTGAAAATGTAGTGTTTTATGTTGTGGTTTTGAATATTGTTACATTTTTGTGTCATTACTGCACCTAATTTTTTTCTGATGATATCTATTCAGTCTAAGTCCCTCCATTTTATCTCCATTTTGTAAATTCTAGAAGCTTCACTGACTTTAGTTCAAGCCTCCAGAGGAGCTGCCAGAAGCTTTTAACGTAAAGTCACTGTATGGCCTACCAAAATTAAATATAGTTCTCTGTCAAGTGCATTGCAGAGAAAAGAAATATAAAATCAGTGCTCCACTCAATAATCACTTCATATGGAAGAGTGAGAAACTGTTTGGCTGCTTTGGTTTCCATGCATGTACAGGGTTATTATCAGACAGTAAGCTTCCAGAGGGGAAAAAAAAAAAAAAAAAGATAGAAGTTCCAGTGACATTCAGGGGGGACATACCAGCATAGTTCAGTGCTTCACTCCAGTTTTATATGACTTTGATGATCCCTGCTCAAGAGTAAAATGACTAACAAAGCTGGAGTCGCTTATTGCTATACTGCCTTATTCATGACAGAGCTTTCTCTGTCTTACTTTTCTTACTGTTAGGAAAACAGAAATTATGATGACCTGTAGTAGTAGTACAATAGCATTCTGGTGGAAATGGGTTGTCTCATGTCAACTGCATGACTTTCTGCCCTCTGGAAGCCTCAGAATCCTATCTGCAAGATGAGCATTTGTTAGGAGGTATCAGCTATCCACAGAAAGAAGGCTCCATATGAAAGGTAATCAAAATCTCTCCAGATGGAATTCCCTTAAGGACTAGCACTAGTAATTGCATGTCTCGAGGGCTAAAAATGCCTCTGACAGCATCCACTGCAAGTGCTTGCCAGGATAGTAGATGTTTAATTCAGTGCCTCACAACACTTTAAACATAAATTAGCTGATTGGTCCCAGTAGACTGAAGGCTATAGTTTTAATCTGCAAAATTACCTGCTCTTGTTCAGAAACAAAGCAGGAGCTGAACAAATCATGCAAGACTGAGCTGGAATATGTAGAATTTCACAGGAACTGGACTGGCTGACTTTTCACATAACAGCAAATGTCTTTGGGGAAACTTCTCTTTTGCTCATCACCTTCTGACTGGATCACTTCTTAAATTCAAATTAGTAAATCAGTTTAGAATTTTACATTTTTCTAATTCTTATTTTAATTTCTCTTAATTTAGCTATTTTATCTATCTAAATTTGCATTAGCAAAGATTTCTTGTGCCATGCAGACAAGGTTGTGTGCAGTTGTTTTGGTTCATTGATAACTTTCCAACAAACTGAGCAATTAAACACGAGATATGAGCACCCCAAACAAGCTGCACAATTTTTGTACAATATAAATTAAAGTTTACAAACTATGAAAGCACCTGAAATATTCCTACACATTAATGACCAAAGCTACCCTAAATGTGTTCAGCTTGATCCCTGTTTAGAAAACACCTGCAGCTCCTTTTTTTTGGAGCCCTCAGCTATCTCAGACTGGTAGTCTCTGGTTTAATAAACCCTCTGGTTTAATACCAGACTGCAAGTCCAGTATTAAAGCTGGCAAGCACTTTATTTTTGCAATGATGCTTTTCCAAATAATAAATAAACCACCCCAAAATCTTACATGTAATCTTTCTCCTTTTGTCAGGAAATGAGAAGAACCTTTATTTCCACAATTTTGTATGTCCCAAGCATGTAATGGTGACATGAAACAAATTAGCTTTATCTATATTTGGCCAAGAATCTGTGGATACTTTTTTTTCCCTAGCTATGTGCTCTGTATCACTCCAGCCTGGATTACTTCAACATGATGTACCTGAAGTGACACCCAGAGACCACATGAACATTTGAACTAACACAGAATTTGTTTGTTGGGAAGTTCTGTTAGAGAGTATGCCAGATGTGAAAGAAACTATTCCCTTTGAACTGTTGATTCAGTCTACAAAATTTTAACTATTTTAGGCTCTAGGCAATTTGAAGTGTTTTTGCAAGCAAAATAACTGCATTTCCACAAACTGTCTGACTAGCGGAATACAAAGGGGAATTTGAAGGGGAAAATTGAGACGTGTTATATCCCCGATGCCTAATTTTTAATTGTAAACTACTGTTAAGAGTAGCTTTGCAACTATACAAAAAGACCTTTTGTTCCATATGTGAGATACATGCCTCTACTATGAAGAAAAGGAGACAGCTAAACATTATTCAAAAGGGAGTATTAAGCTGAATTCTGGCCATTAGAAACAAATAAAACATACATACGGAGGACAATCTTTTATACGGAACCAGAGGAGCCCTTAGAAATACCAATTACTGCCAATGCACAGTAATATTACCACTTTGAGGATGGTAAGATCCACCAATATCTCTTAGAAAAACATATTTCTAATACCTGAAATAGTGTAGGTAGAGCCAGTGACAGGTAAAGGCAAGCAAGAGTTAATGATTGTTGCAAATAGTAAAATAAGACATGGAGAAAAGTGGTGAGGACAAACTACAAGGATGACTGCTGGTCTATAGATCCATGCAGCAGCATTTGTATTTCAATGGAATTCATTAGCACTTCAATGGAGTACTTATGTATACATATAAACTTGTGTGTGTGCAGATGTATGTGTTGGTATATATGTATGTATATGTTTAATACTCTAAGAAACATCAGTCACAGGTCTCTGATTCCTGAAACAAGCCTCAACATGAAAAGTTTTATTATAGCTGTGACTTAAAGTTACAGCTGAGGTTTTAAAAATCCAGACACCCCTTGTGGTTCAACTGTGCTTAAGGTCCACCCCCTCCACAAAATGAGAGAGCTCAGCATACCTGGATCATGCTCAGGATAGAAGCAATAGCAGGCATTTTTACTGCGACTCAACAGCTGGCAGCACCAGGCTGTCATTGCATGGCTTTAATGTTCATGTATTGTTAGACAAGTGGTATATGAGTACCACAGAAAGGAAGGAATTCAGACAGATTTATTAAGATCTTCCAGTGACAGAATTGGAAATGGGACCTCCTTATCCCGAATTCTTCCTTACATACCATCTTTAATATTTATGGTCAGAAAGTAGTAGGTTTTCAAATCCCCCACTAAATTATAAATATCCTAAATTAAACAAGTACATGTCCTATGCTGCACAGATTATTTTCTTATAGTTCAGGTTTGTCCTTCTTTTCAGCATTACATGACTGAATCAATGTTTGAAATCTGTAACTGGTTCTCACATGACTTTTTATAACAATTTAATAGCATTAATAATTTACCTAAGCTGAATTCTGCAGCTAAAATCCTGCAGTAATGTAGATTACATTCATTTGTTACAAATTATTGCTCCCATTATTGCACAAATCCTCCAGTAATCTCAGCTGTTTATTGTTAATGAAAGATATTAGTACATTAAGAAAGCAATTCATTTAGATTCTTTTGTAAATTTGCCCTGAGAAGTGATTAATTGGTATTAGAGACAATGAATCAACATTATTTGACATAATCCACTGTTTCTTGTGAGTCTAGTGTTAAGTAATTTTCATTTCACCACCAAAATTTAAAGCTCTTTCAGGGACCTGTTCTGCTGTTAATTCACACCCTTAAATATCTTCAGTGTTAAGGGAATTGTACCTGCATGCGATAGGCAAATAAATATCATCCTTAAAATTTTAACACAATAACTAAAATATTCTTTTATGATGCTGTTAAAAGTGTTTGCATTTTCTTTACTATTTTTTCCCATCTCTGTATGGTAAAATACACTCTATTAAATAGATGTCAGGGAGAATACTGATGCTATCTCTATTGTTTTCAGTTAAATAATAATCCATTGTTTACCCACGTGCTGTCAGCACTCTAGAACCTACCATCACTGATGTTGATTTCTTTTATTTTGTAACACTGGACGTGTTTTTACGCAGATCTTACCTGTTTGTCTCTGCACATGGTAGACTCATGCCAGCCCCAGGGACAAAAGTTCAATAGATCTTTTTTAACAACTTTTTAAGACGTTGATTTCAGAGTAGTCTTGGGCTCCGAACTGCTATGCTCTTTGTTTATAGTAAGGCATATGTGCTGAGATGTAGGTCTGTAACAGAGGCATGCTCCATCCACAGAGGGCACCTTAGGAACCTAATGGTGTTTTAGCAGCCAGGTTTGGTAGTTTACTCTGCTTATCAATGAGGAGAACAAGGGTCACATTGTTTATGCTTTATCTTCCTTTTTGTCTCTGAACACCATCATTTTCAGACTTCAAACTGGCACATAAATGCATAATTACTCCTCACTTCAGGACTTTTCATCATTCCCTCCATGAGAGATCTTAAACTTGGTGATCTTAAAAATGCTTCTTAGTGTGATTTTTTGTTGGTAGTGCTATAAAATGATGAGAAAAGAAATAGAATATGCATAATTCATGACACACATGAGAATAAAAAGACCTTGATTTCATTTTTTTTCCTTTTATATCCCTTGATGTAAGACTGTAGGTTTGTAATAAACTTTTAAACCTATATTTACAATTGGTTACTCCTGATGTGAAAGCTATTACCATCCCCAGTAAGGTATGAGAGACTATTGTATTAGACATTATATAAGAAATCAAGTAGACCATTCCTAGCTCTGAAGAGTTTATAGTTCAGGCATACTAACTTGAAATTTTGTAGTCTTTTCACCTGCAAAAGAGAACACTAGTACTTATGCAATATCATATTAGTACCTATACAAAAAGATGTATGAATCTTTAACATTTTTCAAGAGCTTGAAAACAATCCATTCAACACTGTATGAGTATATTCTGTGGGAAAGCTGTGTATATGACAAAAACTGTTTTCATGAATCTGATCCCTAAGAGGAAATGTGCTTCTCAGATGCTGAAAAGAAGTATTCACTCTACAAGCTGTTGAAGAATAATCAGATGGTGAAGTACAAGTGTTTTATCAGCAGCCTGACACCCTTTGACTAGAGGCCAACAAAAAGTTGTTGGTGTATTCTAGGTGTATTGGGAAAAGAAAGGCAGGATGCCAGTTGAAAAATAGACAATCTTTCCCTCACTCCTCCAAACCCAAACCCAAAACCCAGTGCCAAGAAAAGGATTAAACTAGCTGAAAAAAAAAATAATAAAAAAATGAATAGCATAAAGGAATTGGGCACAACAGCAAAATGACATTATTATTAACTTTTAATATATCTGTTTCTTAATGGGCTCACTGTGAAACAAATTTCTGGCTTAGTATGTACAGCACCTTTTAGAATCATAGAATCATAGAATAATATCCTGAGCTGAAAGGGACCCAGAAGGATCATCAAATCCAACTCCCAGCTCCACAGAGTACCACCCAAAAACCAAATCCTATGTCTGAGAGTGTTGTTCAAACACTTCTTGAACTCCAGCAGGCTCGGTGCTGTGACCACTTCCCCAGGGAGCCTGCTCCAGTGTGTAACCACCCTCTTGGTGAAGAACCTTTTCCTGATATCCAGCCTGAACCTCCCCTGATGTAGCTTCATGCTATTCCAGAAACTAGAAACTAGACACAGACTCTTAAGGTTTTATTTTGTTTTTAAAGGTATGCAAGAATCTGCTGATCTTGTCTCAGCCACATGATTTGCCATTCCTAAAGCATCAATTTACACCATGAAAAAAGATGTATGTGACAGAGAATCTTTCAATTGGTTACTACAGGCCTTGGAGCAAGCCCAGAGATATGTAATAAAGATAAAACCTTTAATAATTCCATAGAGCAAGAACAAAAATAGCAATGCACAAGATTCAACTGCTTAAAATGTCTAGCTGTTCCAGCAAAGATGAGAAACAAACAAACAAAAAAACTGAAAGAGTTTAAATCTACAAGTAGAAGACAGCCTACCAATAAAGCTCAGGGAAGAGAAGAAGCTAAAAAAAAAAAAAACAGCTCACCAACTTGCTTATTCTTTTCTCCAGGAATCAAAGCTAAGAATAACATGCATGAAATATTTCTTTTAGAAAAGAAAACATAACAAAACAGAAACATCATAACAAAAGAGAAAGTATGAAACCTTTGCTGTTATAAAAATAAAAACACCACCAGCAAGAAAACAATTACCAAACAGTTTTCTTGACCTGTTAGTAAATCTCCTTCATGTCCATTTGTTGTGTAAACTGTCTTGTGTCAATAAAATTACTTTTCTTTTTACCAAAAAAAAAGAGAAATTGCTAAAATTAAAGCAAAGGTAATCAGACTTAAAATTAATGTTCCTCTTTAATAGCAGCATAGTTAAACTCAATTCATAAGCTTTTGGATTCAAATGTCACTTGAATTCTGTGTGACATAGTATAGAAAACTAATCCTCAGTATAGGAGGCTTTTTAATACATTACAGGTGATATACAGAGAGATCTTAACTAAAAGACAACATAGCCTGAACTGAAACATAGCCTGACTGAAAACATAAAAAGTTTAATGTGATGTTTTTCAAAACAGACAAATTAAAATAAATAAGCAGCATGTTACACTCAGAAACAAGTGACAGATGTAGTACAGGGGAATATACTGATTTTAGAAATATAGTTACAGATGTAGTTGCTGGTGCTAGTAATTGTTAGTATTTCTATTTAAAAAGATAAATTATATGAAGAAATGCAAAAAAAAAAAAAATTGAATTTTTCCTTCAAAACTAAACTGCAAAATATATTTTTTTACAAAAAAAAAAAAATCTGTCAAATAGCTTTGATGAAAATTTTTAAATTAACAAGTTCTATTGGAATCTGTGCCAAAGGACTAAGTTTATTGTAATCCCTTTCTATATCCCGTGAATCAAGTGTTTGTATGCACACTTCTCATGAATCAGCTGATACCTGGTAACTTGATAGCGTGCCTAAACCCTCGTGCCTAAGCCTTACTGCATGATTCATTAGTTTTATTTCTGCATGAGAGGATTTTATTCATTCCAGTTAGTGTTCATACATGAATAATAGAAGAACTTCTGGTGAACTATACTGGAAAAAAAAAAAAAAAAAGTGTTTGTTTATATTCAGTGTGAGAAAAATTGAATGTTTGACATTTTATAAGATGGTGATACGCTCCTATCATATAGATATACATCATTATTATTGGTGGTTTAGAGTACATGTGATCTTTATTGCACTGCTATCATCTGTTTTATCATCATCTCCTTCTTTTTAATCTTCTTACCACAGCAGTTCTTTGATCCTCAGCATTTGTCAAGGGAAGGGGAAAGCTTCCACGTGCTGCATTGTTCCAAGCATTCTCTGTAGCTGAAATGGCTGTAGACAAAAGTTGAGGCAGCAGAGGACCAGAGCAGATGCTCCAGATGTGACACTGTGTTTGCAAAGTGGCAGACATCTTAATTAAAAGGCAAATTGTTTGCCAGGACAGATTTAGCAAATTTTGACTTGATAATTGGATTAAAAGACAAAGGTTGCACAATAATGCAAAAACAGCTGTAAAGAATTTTGAAGTTGCAGAGACAACAACTTTGGGCAGCAATTAAATGAAATGAAAGAAACAGATTTTTAAGGTACTTAAAACAGGATTTGTCTGTCTTTGCAGGACAGTGGTATAGAGGAGCTGCATGCTGCCCACTGAGGTGACCCATGAAGGTTATCAGCAGAGCTACTTGAAACATTGCCACTGAGATGCACTGCACAGCACGGTACTGCTGATCCTCTTTTTTCCCCTTTTTCCATAATTTTCAAAATGAAATTATGAGTCTCATACATTGATGGAGGAAGTATAGCCCACTACAGGGTTAAATTTACCATGAGCCCCAAAAAGAGAAATAGGAGAGCTTTCTGTTCCTCTAGCAGCAATGTGAATAGTCAGCTCCGCTGCCCTGGCATTCTCCATGAAGCCTGGACTGTGCACATATTCTTCCTGGGCCTGACTCAAAGCCCACCGTGGCTAGAAGGGATGCTCACTAACTTTACAATGCCTGAGAACAGGCTCATAATGAGCAATTTACCCCATATTTGTGCAAAAGCACCTAGCATTTATGCTTTCTGTGAAACTACGGCCCGCACAATAGTTATGTGTCGTATGCCAATCACCATCCTTTTCTTCCCAGTACAGCTGCATGCTGAAAAAAAAAAAAAAAAAAAAAAAAAGCTAATTAGTTCTCAAATGACAGTTTGATTTTAATGATTTTTTCTGCTAAATTCCCCAATAAATTCACCTAGGTCTAGATTATTTTCTCACAGATAATTGCTGAAGTTATATGCTTTTATCAATTGCCTAATATTACCAGAGCAGCCATCAGTCTCATCAGAGCACAAATCACTGGCAACAAAACCAAGTGCCTGCCAATACTCTGCAGACATCCTTCTAGCTGATACATTTTGTGTGCTACGTCTTATCTTTAATGATTATAGCCAGACTCCTCGGAAAATTGCAAACATATTAAAAAAAAAATTTAAACATGCTGTGTTTTTCAAGTGCCTGAACTGAAAACAGCTCTGGGCTAGCATCCTTGTCTCATAACTTGCACTCTTGAAAGTCTCTCTTGCCTTTTTTTCGTTTGATGTAGTAAATCAGACACCCAAGAGACAGAGGAACTAGGACAGGCTTTTCAAATGCAACAAACAGAGTAAATGAAGCTGGGTAGCCCAATGGCAATTCTCAGTGCCCCAAAGATTAGAGAGCAACACTTGCTGAACTGACATGGGGAGGAGGGGAAATAATAATAATAAAAAAAAAAAAAAAAAAAAGAGAAGAAAAGGAAAAACGAAATTAAATGTATATCTGTAATTCCTTTGACTTCGTCTAAAGACGTTGCCATGGGAACTCCCTGCAGAGGAAGAGGAGCGCTCGACCTGACAGTTTCTGGGAGTTGGTTCAGGCACAGCTGTTTGGGTGAACTTGTCCTGTTTCTTGAAATATTTGTGGGGGGAATTAAAATATAAGAAATATTTTATTCACTTTTGCTTCCAAAGGAAAACTCCTTATAGCCCTCAGTTGTCAGCTCTGCCTGCCATGACGTCCACTGTCTCTGCTTGTTTTTACTGGGTCAGTGTCTCTGGGAGGAAAATGGAGAGGAAAAATCATCGAAGGACAAAGAGAAACTGAAAGCTGTTATGCTGCTGTTCATTCTATGCACATTGAATCTGATTTCTGAACACACGGTAAATATTGGTGTTCCTGAGAACTGGCACACGGTCCTGCTATGGCAGCTGTTAGATTGCTTGATGGAAGATTCGACACTATGTTTTATATAATACAGCCTGTCAGAAAAGAACCTGTACATATTTTCTGAGTAATGAGAGGGAAAAGCTTACCGTTGTTTCTAGGGATATTCTGCAGTGGTACATCTGCCCTGAAAATAATCCAGTCAAAAATGCAAGCAGTGATACAGTTATTTGTGGTTCAAAAAGCATTCTTACCTTGCTATGTGAATTAAAGTGCAAGCAGAAGACTTGAAATTATTAATTCATAAGATCAATGGGAGATGGAGCCTCTAACCATTAATACCAAATATTGTATTAGCCCAGTCAGGCTTCAAAGTAAATTAAATATGTAATGTGAAAATTGCTTTGGTGAAAACTAGTATGAAAGCATGACACTGAAGGAGATAACTAGAATCAGCTGTAGTCTGGAGAATAGGCTACCTAAGCATATTTTAAGGGCAAAAAATTCTCTTAATTTTATAAAAGACCTAATGACATTCTTACTACAAAGAAAAGAAGCCTACTCATTTACAAAGCTATCTTGACTCTTCCTGTGCTCCTTCAGGTTCACTTTTAAAATATAACAGAATTGCTTCAAAAAAGGAGAAAAGTTTTCATCAGAGAGTGTTTCAGTTGGTGTTTTTTCAATGCTAAGAGCTAATATATCCTAATATATATATATTTTTTAATCTTTGTGTCTTTAATTAGTCTATTGCTATTAATGATCTGGTGGTAGATTTTGAAATATTTTCCTTTTACAGGGGTTAGCCTGTAATATTTGAGTTCTAAAACTTCAAATGATATTGAAAGGATCTCAGAGTGAATTAAAAAAATGGATCTTGTATTTTCCTGTTAGCTGTTATATGAAGTGGCATCCTGGCACAGCTACTTTTATTCCAGAAGACAATCTTGTAAGAAAAATTAAAATAAATGTTACATTATGAAAAGAAACTTGAGAATATCTACAGATTAACCTCTGTGATGTACACACATCACACAGGAGATGTAAGTAATTTCCTAATAGAAAGAAATTACCTTGCCATAATATTTATGAGGTTTTCTTAGCTCAAGGTTTATTAACAATAACTGTCATACTAGAAATCACTGCTGTGATAGTATTCAGTCTACCTCCAGTCTATATGGAAAGTTGTTTAATTAATTTGGTACCTTTCCCTAACCCCAAATTAAAATAGGAGCTCAGGCATGAAAAAATCATGTGAGAAGCAGTTAATGTATGCACTTGACTCCAGATTCTCAACCCCATATTTCCATATCCCATCAGTGAATGAAGAGAGCTTATTTTTCAGGTACATACAACTTTTTAGAAGTTTTAAAAGGAAATCTCTACATCTTTGCATACTTTGAACTTGAGACTTCTCAACTCTCCTGAGCATTGCTAGATTTTTTCTCAAAAAGTACCAATCTTTGAATAGAAGAAAACCAAAGAGAAACTGCATTTCACATTGGCATATATATTTAAAAGTCTTATGACTGCCAAATCAAGATATCTAACTTTTCAATAGCAAAAGCCACAGTTAGGATGACTTTGATTTGTCAGGTATATAGCTGACTTGCTTTAATCCTAAAAGGAATTCTTTGCATCTAGTATTATTACTATAGAATAGATAACATATGAAAAAAAGAAAAAAGAAAAAAAAAAAAGCACATCACATTCAGAATTAATAGCTATTAATAGTTTTATATTCTGATACTTAAACTGATTTACCACTTTGAGAGTTGTGTTGTGGTCACATCACAACCTCACAAATACAGTCATCTCCATGTAAATACCAGTGTTTGGCAACAAACCAAACCTCAACATTTACCATAGATATGGAAAATTCTATTCTTAAAGTATAGGTTTGTGTGTCATATTCTATTGGAGTGTAACTGTGAGCTTATGACGTTACCAATTATTGATACCAACTATTTATTTCAATTATTATCAATTATTTCCCAGTTAAATATGATATTATTTGAATTTTTGAGAGCTTGACAGATCAGAACAATCAGATAGATACCCAGCCTCATGCCTTTAATTTTCAGTCCAGAACAGATAAATTCTGCTTTATGGGCAGCGATCAAATACTCCCCTATGTACTTTTATTTGTTCTCTCCTACACTGGGACAGATCTTCCTGAGGTTAGTAGCTGTTGAACCTACACAAAGGAATTGATCCAGTCTATGATCAAAACAATAGAATAAGTCAAACCTGCTTGTAGAAATCTCAACAGCTACAATTCTGAATTCATCTTAAATAAAAAATTCTGTGTAGGAATCACAGAGTATTTCATTCTATATGTAGCAATTGTTGTTTCTGAGTATTTCACAGATGCAGTCAGAAAAGAGTTAAAAAACCTTCCAGGTAGAGCTGCAATACATAGGGAAACATCCTTAAGGTCACCTGTGAGATGCATAACAAAACAAAGAACAATCGGCATTGCTTCTAAAGAAAGGAGAACACCTTTAAATTATTAAAGGGAGAGGTCTGACTCACGTCTCTTTTGTCTTTACACTAAAATGAGCATTTACTTCTCCAGCATCAGATATAGCTTTTAAAAGTGGAAGTTATTTATTATGAGAAAGAGTTTCTTTAAAGATTTTTGGCTGAAGAACAGTATTGCAATGAGCAAAACTGGAAGATTTTCTTTTTGCCGGAAGAAGGACCTTAGCCATCTAATACCTTGTTTTCATTTCTAATATCTCCACTGTTATTCTTACATTACTTCACACGTAATTGACAGCTACCTTATGAATTACTAACTACTCAACTGTTGCATGTGCTGACAATTACAATTTACCACTAGTTATAATAAGTATTTTTGTCCGTGGTTAACATTAGAGATGAAAGTTTAACTGCATACTTCAAAGTCTCATAGACATAAAAAGGAAAGAAATGTTTGGCAAATTGTTTAAATATATATGGTCTCAAAAAGATTCAGACACCTCAGGTTAAGCACATATCTACAAAATACATGAACAAGAAAAAGCAAAAACAATGTCTGAATCTCAAGGGTGTGTTTTACTTTAATAATACTACTGTAAATTCCCCAATTTAGTAGTTTTGTACATCAATCACCAGGTAAGAGTGGACATTGCAGACATAAAGTGGGTGCTGTTATAGAAAATTAAAAGGTATAGAAAAATAAAATATTTACACATAAAAATGAATGGAAAAAAATACATATAAATAAAGTTTTTAAAATGCAATTATTCAAAAATAAGAAGTGCCAGGTTTAGGTCAGTATAGTCTGGCCTCTTCATCTGCACTGTGATGCAGCCTGCGGTTATGATGTGACTGTATTTTTTTAGCTCCACCTATAGCAGCAAAAGCCTTTTTCACAAAATACAAGCTTTTTTTTTTCTTTTTTTTTTTTTTTTTTCTGGAGTGATCTACTTTTTATTCATCATTAAAATTGAGAGTGAATTTTATTAAATCTAGTTTTCCTTCATTAATCATAACACACAAACTCACATTTGAATCTTCTTCATTGAACTTTACTGAATCAAGAATCAAGACTTCCATAATTTGCAAGCCAGGCTTTTCTGGTCTGGAAAATAAGCCTGTCACAAGCAAGATGATACACAATTCATAACAGATTATTCCATCAGTTCAGTCAGGCTCTCTAAAATATTTCTTTCAATGACCAAGCACCAATTTTAATATACAAATAATTGATTCTGAATTTCTGAACCAAACATTGGCTCAATTTAGTTTAAAGACCTGCCTGAATGTGTGCTGCTGAATCGTTCTTACAGAAATGGTGCCATTAAAACACCAATCCATTTTAAAGTACAATTGGAAGTGCACATTTTAGGTGAGACTCACAAGTACACTTGCTAGGAATGACTTTCCACACCTCTTTGTAAAGAGCAATATTATTAAGCTTAACAGAAAGAACTTTAGAAGAATAAAAGGGAAGGGGAAAAGAAAAAGGAAAAGGAAGTGCAGTGGCATCAATAAGAGGCTGATGTTTCATTCTGCCTCCATTTCTTGATGGGAATTGGAATAGCTTTCCCTTAACCATCAGAATTTGGCTGAAAAAGACAAAACTGAGTTATGGAAAAAATATTAAGAAATAAGGTGATGGTTTCTCAGCTTACAACATTTCACTGCTCTTGCAACTAGTCTCTAATTCTGGAAACTGTGTGTTTGTCAGAAGGTTTTAAACTTCCAGTGACAATAGGTAAACATGAACCTGGCTTTTTTTATTTGGAAGGTTCCACAGTCATATCTAATCAAGTGTAAACATCAGGAGAATAACTTCTTCCCTAAGCAAGCACTTTAGTGTGCTCATTTGATCTAGAGGTCAGACAGGTAGATGAAGGTCAGGATGCAAAACGAGACCTGTGAGGAAGGATTTATTTTTGTAAGTGTTCTCAGGATCTAGTAAGTGCTTTGAGGATATCTATTTCTTTTTCCATGTTGGTATCAGGTCTGATTCCAGAAAATTCTTATCACACAGGTCTGTTCAGGTTTATTTTCAGGAAAAATACACATTCAGGATGAATTATATCATAAATATGTTGCTGCCCCCCTATTCCCCTATTTATCTTCACATATTTCAAACTTTTGTTTCAAGAATGTTCCTGTAAAAAGTCTCATGACTGCCATTACCTGATCTACTGGGTCTGTCTGGGTGGAGTTAAAAACCACCTCGACATGATCCTTTGGCTGGTGGCTGGGATCAACCCTCCACACCTGATGTGAATTATTAAAAGCACACAGAATACATCACCAACAGTCTCAGAGAAAAATCTGGTGTCACAGGACATGAGTCTTTATGGGATAAGGTAGGAGAAAGGACCCTTTCCTTAGCTGCACAGCTAATCTTACTTGCATATTTGGGTTCCTACCAGTTGCCAAATTTTTTGTTATGATGAAATGTCCTATTCATCATAATAAATAATGTCCTATAAATGTCCTATTTCATCATGGGGTATGGTTCATAGTGGGATATGGTTTTCTTCTTCTGTTCACTTGTATCTTGCTTAATCAGTTCCCTGCTGTGAGTAGAGCTTTGGGTCTCAACCCCTGTTTGTGACTCGTGGTTCAGTCTCATGAAACGATTTAGACTAACAAAAATATCTAGGCTTCTTACTGGCTGGCTGGATGAAATTTAATCTTGTGACATGAAACATCTAACTAGATCTCTGGCTTCTTCCAGCCTAAAGCTCTCAGAAATAACTTTCTGACATCAAACCTCAGAGGAAGACTGGAGAACTATCTCCAATATTTTTAAATTTTATTATAGAGATTTAAAATCAATTATAATCAGCTATTTTGTGACTGTGTGTGGCTAATGAACAGGTATTGTCACAGATATGACACATTACTGATTATTGTTATTGAGTTTGTCCTGTGGAAACAGCACAGGGATGGGCTGAGGTGATGGAAATGTAGTCTCTGCCTTCTTCAGAGAAATTTGTTGCACCCCACATCAGAAATATCTATTTCTTTACTTCACTCTATTTAGTTCTTTTTGTTGAATTGCCCAGTTTCCTGATTTTCCTGCCCTCTTGCTCTTGTGTTCAGTAAGTTAGATTGAGAAAACCTGCCTCTTCCCCTGGGAAATCAGCAGTGGTAAATTAACCACTGTTTGGCAATCCTCCACATATGGTGCCAGCAGAATTTCAGCCTAAGTCAGTAAGAACAAGGCAATTTAAAAACATTAAAAATGCATTGACAGCAAAGGAATAAAAAAAAGTCAACTCAGGTATAAGCCAGAATAGTTGGAAAGCATTTGGCAATACCATTTTTTTTTCTTTTCTACAAAGTATCCTGTTTTACACAGAGAGCTTTGTAGTTAAAGATAGGCACAGTAGCGTAATTGCTAGTCAAAATATTTATTGGGAAAGATAAGTGTAACATTTTGTCTGATTAAAAACTAGAGTCACAATAAACATTAAAACCTATTGAATACATTACTAATTTTTGTTTTATTTATGATGATTTCAGATCTTGTCTACCATTTAATGGTCTTCTGAAAGCTATTGTCTCACACACACAGACATGGATTTCATTCACATTTGCAATGCTGTTCATTATACATGAACAACTATGCTAAGACTGTTATTGAGGAAAAAATTAGAAAAAGTGTTTCTAAAGTGAGGCAGTTCTATAACTATTTGTCCTGAACTGGGACCTCATTACTGTGTTTACTACAGGAGTGTGAGATACTAGGATTTCTGCCCATTGGTTCCTTTAGGAATGCATTTACTGCTGGTCTTAAAAAGTACCCCCTTTCNTTATTATTACTCTAGTGTGGATTTTTGGCAATTCCCATCTTTTTGAAATAATAGAATTCTGTCAGCTAAAAATGTGTAGAATATATGAATATGTACAAACTAGAAAAATGATCTAATATGATGGAATAAGATTTGATGAATCATTTATAAATAAATTTAGCTTACTTGACAACTTAGATGGTTTCAGTGTTTTGAAATGCAATAGTTTTTTTAAATGATTGCTGGCAGGTAATTTATTAGGATGTTTATTCAGTGTTTAAAGTTTCGAAATTTAGCTGGGTCATCTGCTATCTTTGATTTGACACATACACTGAATAGGTAACAGGATAAAATTGCTATTCCCTGATCCCATGAGAATTGTGTCAATCGCTGGTGAGATATGTGAATTTACTAATTCATAATTGTATGTCCTTATGGTTACCTAAGGTCTTTTATTTTATCATCAGCCAACTCTGATAGCTGCATTATACACTAAGATGTTCTATATGAATAAAGCAGAGAAAGATCACAGATTTTAAGTGTGGGAGGATGGAGTACAATAGTCCCTAACCAATAATTCCTAAACTCCCAGATACGTGAGTGTGCCATATAATAAATTTCACCATCTGAAAAACATGCACAGCTAACCCTGGAGCCCATGTTTTGTTTTCTTCGTGGAGTCTTCTTTCCCAGATTGCTGTCCTGAAACCTTGAAATTCTCCTTCTGTAAGACTACACGTCCATGGGAGCATTGCTCCTTGAACAGAAGAATCATTATACTCAGAGCTGATGGACATTAATGTAAAGAATTAACACTGCGAATAGGAACCTACGGGATCTCGGAGGTTGACACCATCCCACAACAGAACCTTGGTAATACAGAGGTCTCATTCTGAGCATTTTCAGACTTCTGAATCCAGATCCCAGAAAGCACATTTTATGCCATTGTTCTTAAAAACAAGTTGCTTTTTGGGACCCACTATTCCATATTAATAAATTATTTCAGAATCTCACAGCATTGATAGTTGAAAACCTAATAACTTACAGATACATTGCCCCACAGTCCTTTTTATTTGTGTTCTTTTCCCAATGTTCTTTTTAACCTGCTGTTCCTTAGAGTTTGTTCCCAACATGTTGATTAAAGAGGATGTTCAATGTCTTTTCTCAGCCTTTATTTTGCCAAGCTAAACCAACTGTTCCCTCTCTGTTTTGTCTGTCTGTCACAGAGCACCATTCTAGTTGTTTTTTTTTTTTTTTTTTTTTTTTTTTTTTTTAAACTTTTTTTTTTTTTTGGCAACAGTTCCTTATAAGTTCTATCTTTCTTTAATTGACAACCCTTTTTTCATATGGTCTTCTCAATGAGCTCTCTCCACTAACATGCTATATGATAACATTATTGTATGATATGACAGAAAATATTACACTGCACACAGCCTCATTCCAAACGAGAGGAAATACCTTGTTTGCTCTGTCCTACAGACAATTCTGCCTTTTTCACAGCCTTATCAGTTATCAGTTACGGTCATTTTATATGTTCCTCTGACATTTTCTGCTGGCAAACCACTAGCTTATAGCAGAACTTCATATCAGTCATTGAATGTATGACCTTTTAATTGTGGTACTCCATTTGTATAATTCTAGCCTACAAGACGTTTTGTTTTTCCTGTAGGAAACTTTCATCCTGTGTACAAGCTATACTGCGAAATATCAGATTTCAATAAAATTTTGGAGCCCTTTTTCATATTATTTATCTTATGCCTTCATCCCAGTTTCCACCAGCATTGAGCAGGATGTCCATCCATCCTGTATTTCATGAACATGTTGAATTAACTAGATAAAAGCTGTATCAATCAAACCTAGCACCTCCAAATTATGTAAAAATGGATTACACACTTTTAGTATAGAATTTAGTTTAAAGGAACTTCAACTTTTAATAAAAACTAAACACCGCTCTCATGAAAAATCTTTCTGTTTTTCTAAGCCTTCTTTACATTGCACATCTAAATTAAAGTTGACACTTCATATCTCAGACTTTGTAAGTTACAAAAATTACTGGACTTTTTTTATAAAACTTGTAGCTCAGGTAAAAAATTACAATTTATCTAAATTTATCAATTTAGATATTTATCAGTTTATCAACAATTTATCTAAATTATGATACTGTGGTTCTAAGTACACATTGCAGGAAGATGAGATTTTTTTTTTTTCCAGCTAATTATCAGCTCATCTAGTGACTGATATTTTAAGTTGAGTAACAAAAATATTTCAATCCCATTTCATCATGGGAACAACAGAGTTTCCATTTCACAGGAGAGATTTTATTCTCTTCATCCCAAATACATGGAATCAATGAGACGTACCCTAAATTATAGCTGCATCTTGCAGGCTATCTCCAAATGTCACAGATCTTCTTTTCTAACAGTTAGCAATTGTTTTTTGCCATTAGCTGAAGACTTGTTAGTGGCAAATTCCCCTTCTTCAGGTTATAAATCCTTCAAGGATGACAGAGAGAAAGAAACTGCTCAGGCCATAGTGCTTCTTATGTTTTGTTTGTTTGCTTGTTTTTTAATCAAGGTGCAAAGTTTACTTATGATATAGTCTTAGAATTAGAACACGATCTGTTTTCATATAAACTGATCTTTTTGATATAGTGAATTAATTAAAAGGTAAATTGAAACACTAGTAAAGTACTTGTTCATAAATATAACTGACATAAATCTACAAAATGACAGGTACAGAAAATGGAGGGAACCGCATTCAGAAGTACGTATGAACTCTTAATGTCATGTTTTCATTCAGAGAAAAAAATACTACTTTAGCCTAACTCATCCACTTACCCCAGAAAACATGTTGAATTTACAGATAGCCACAATCATTACTTAGGGATTGAAACCTGAGAACAGAATTAATAGGAACTGTTTCTTTGAGGAATACTGTATAAAATGGATTTGGACAGAAATATGGATGCCTCAGGAATCCTGTGGTCTAATATTCCAACTTCAAATCTTACTTCTTTTAAGCATTTTAAACTTTGTGAATTTATTATGTCTATCCCCATCTCAAATAAAATTCTGAAAATAACTTTTTCTTGTGTAAAAAGAGCAGAATAGGTTGTAGAAACCTGTGATATATTGTTATATGCATTAAGCTTGAAGCTTAGATTAATTTAACTTGCATATTTTTTTTATTAATTCAATTAGAATCAAGGATTATTGAAACATATTAGAACTGATTTACTCTCTTAAATACATTAAAGCTTATGAAGATCAAATGGCATGGGTGAAGTCAGTGTAAGCATACCTCTAAAAAAACCTAATAATATCCTAGGGAAAATTAAATTTTCTTAAAGCATATTTTATAATTAAAATCTTTCACTTTTTTGTTTGAATGTTGCCTATGTCTATCTAGCACAGTTAGTTACAATATATCCTTGCCTCTAAGGAAATTAAGAGCCATTTTGCTAGTAGCTTTACAGGGGGTGAGCATATCATCCTAATTTGCTGCAAAATCTGGTTTTTGGTAATATGTCTAAATACAAATTCCAGTAACAAGAAAATGAAAGTTCTTTTTGGTTTGTTCGTTTAATAGTGCCCAAATATTCTGTTTTCTGTTTCTGAAAATATTTGCACAGTTTTCTCTCTCCTATCTCCTTCTATAATCACATGCATTGGCTTCCATCTTGGGGCATCTGAAAACCTGATGAAGGCTAGATTAAGATGTAAACTATCTGAATTAACATTTTATTATTATTTTTTGTTTTCAGATACTGTTTTAAACAAACACTGGGGAATTTAATATGCGTAATATTTATGGTCCTGCCTTCCTTCTGAGTTCATACAGGAACACTGTGGATACTATTAGAAATTAATAAATAATTGTAATAAATATCCACCCGATAAAAAGGAAATTTTTCAGACCTTAAAAATGTATTGAGCCAGACCATCAATTCTTCAAGTGCTTAGCATGAAATCACCAGAACACAAACCTATTCTGATCTAATTGCCAAGTGCATTTTGAGTGAGTTCTTTTACCTTTAATTAGTCTCAGACAAAAAGAAGTTCCACTATTAGAAATGACATAATTAAAAGCTCCTTCAGTATAATTAAGAGTCCTTATGCCTAGATAAAATGAATTTTATTTCCTGGTGAGAGCACTCAAGTCTAGAAAGTGAAAGGGTCGAGGGAAAAGAAAATTAAATTAAAATAAACCCACCCTTCACAGGGTTCTTCTTTTCTTTGCTCTGATTCTTAGTAAGGATTTATAAAGCTGCTAAGGTCTTCAAAAAGAATATTAAATTTGCTATTGAGTATACTTAGCTTTTTTTCTCCCTGTTTTTATTTAAAAATGTATTCAATCTATGATGTTTCAAGTAACACAATAAAAATAATTAAGAGTACTGTGTCATCCATGCTGTTGCATCACCAGGTATAGTGTTGTATGTTTACCTTTAAAAGAGCTGCCTAATGGCTGGCACAGTTAACACATCAAAGACCAATCCTGTGACCCCTGAGTATACAGAATTCTTTCTAATTATTGCTACTGGTAATCTGAATATACCCTTATCGTCCCCTAATGAAGAGCAAGCCAGTGTTGTAGGACAGTGTCTTCTCCTTCCTTTCTCTTGAAACTCTTCTGTTAGTGAAGTTTAAAACCAAAACCATCAAAAGACTAAGTGCAATTTCTCTCCCTCAGGCTAGCATATCCCTGTACTTTTATGCCCTGGTTCTTCACCTTCATATTTTATCCTCAATATATTTTCTATTCTGTCAAAGATCAGTAAAGATTTTCATATGGTGTTTCAACACAGGAAGTAAGTGAAAGGAGGCTACATCAGACCAGTATGTTTTCTTATCATTATGTTTTNTTTTGTTTTTTTTTTTTTTTTTTTTTTTTGCAAGAATCTCATATTTGTGCAAAGTTAGTCAAAACCAATTTTTTTCAGAAGTGTTACAGCCTTTCTAAAGTAAAACTGTCAAGAATACACTCTGAAACAGGAGAAAACATTATCAAAATATAATAGATGTTCCCAGTAGTTAGAGCAGATTTTTTCCCTCTTCACTTTCCACCTTCTCACCAGAGCACAAATGATATGTGCTTTTTCCTTGGTTATGGCAATTTGCACTTCAAAAATGTTTCTGCTTTTTATGAATGTTGCTGTCTTCAAATATTATTTGTTGAAATAAGAGAGGTTTCATGCCTTCTTGAAGTGATTATGGAGTGATCTGGAATACTGCAGGTTTTCAGAATCAATCACTTTTCTTATTAAGATCTTTTCCCTTCTAAGACATACATCCAATACCTATGGGTGTTATTGAGCGCTGTGTATAGTTATGCATAGGGCAGATTTATGTCTACAGTGATATCAGTACTCTACGTTTTGATGTTTCTCATTTTTTAACTTCAGTTAAATGTTTTAATGAACTTGTGTATGCATGTATCTCGTATTGTAGCCAAGTTCTGCAAACAATCTGGCCCTTTTTAACGTATTGATATGTGTTCACCAGCATGCTTGTAAGTCATTCAAGCCATTTTGATGCAGTCAGGGACTGAAATTCAAAAGCACAATCAAGGAAAATCCACCTAGAGCAGATGCATCACACAGATTCCTGTGCCATCATAGGGCCAGGGGTGCACAGTGCCCCTTCCCTGCTCTCTCTGCTCAGGTTGCCCCAGTCCCTAGAGGTGTAGGAAACAGCTTAAATGATCCAGATGAAATGTTGAAAGCGAGAGAGTGCAGGTTCTTCCGAGCTCTGACTCCCCAGAACTGAAGTCATGTTTCTTGTTGCTGTGAGTCATGGGTTTGAAAGGGTTGTGGCAGATTCTAAGCTCAGAAAAGCAGAGCATTTTCATTAGCTCTTCCAACATACATCAAAAAGCATTGTATACTCTCTTCAGCTGCTTTTATGTTAGCAAAAATTATTACCGGTTATTTCATTCACTAGTATCAGAGAAAACGAATGGAAGTTTTCAACACATATGATTTTATTTTCCAAAAAACTTATTGATATCCAAGAGCAACATTTATTATAAAATATTTAAAGTGTTGAAGTCATACATATAGGTTCATACTATTTGCTATCTTCCTCTGTTTCACAAAGCTTTGTAGCACAAAATGTAAGAGAAAACAATGCTCTTTTTTCTCTCTTCCATGGTAACATTTTATCACAAACTGAGGAGGAAATGAAAATGAGACAAGCAGACAAAATAATTAGAGAGGAAACAGTCTGAGGTCCCTGTGTTTGCAGAAACAAACTGTCTGTAGCTAATTCAAATTACCTAAATTTCACAAAATTCATACCACAAGTCATTATCTATTGTCTCCCAGAAGGAATATTAATTTACCTGGATTTATGTTTCATTGTCTGAAAAAATTGTTTGCAATATTTTTCTAAACTAAAGCTGCTTGTTTTGAATACCAAAGAGAGAATACAGACAGCAACAGTTTTATAAATGTGCAATACAAATTCATTTAAAAATAATGTTTTGGATTATTATCCTTCAGCTATCTCAGTGTGCAATGTGATCTGGTATACACTTATCTTTTACGTTTAAGAATGTTCAAGTTCTTCCTTCCATTATGATAGAATGACTGTTGTTATATACCCATGTGGAGCTAAAGAGTATTTGGAGGATAAAAAATTTCAACAGGTGACCTGTTAAAAGCATGCAGAGGTAGAGGCTAGTTGAGTATTGAATCATTATTTTAATTATTTATTTTTGTCTCTAGTTGTAGAAGGATGTCACATATGTCACAACTTAACTTGCTGATAGCATATTAGAATATCACAAACATTAAAATTAATATTAAATTATTAAAATACTTATATTCTTAAAGATTGAATGTTTCATTTTTACTGTGAAAAACTGTTCTTTATCAGACTTTACTTTTAAATCATGGTTGGGTCAGTCTGTCTATTTTTCCTTCTGAAATAGAAAATCATCTAGGCCAGGGTTTAATATTTGCTTTTCTAAATCACAGCTGATATCAGATGTTGTTCTTAATTGAGTTCTATTTTTTTAAAATATTCAATGTTTAACATCAAGGAGAAGATCCGAGTATGTGCTGTATTAAATTTTTTTCTCCTAAATAATTTTCCATTCACATCCTTTTCTCCTTTGATTGTTACCGAATGACACTAAAGTGAACAAACTTTGTAAGTACTGATGTCATACAAGACTTATTTTTGGTGAAAAATTTTGAGCCTCTCCAACTGATAGGTAATATGTTGTACATATATTCATATTTTAAGTCACGTTCAGCCATTTCAGTGTGGTAGATATGTCAAACATACTCAATTTTCTGTTTGTACTAATTTGCTCTCATTTCCTCTCATATGTGTTCAGAGTGATTTCTAAAATATACATGTGCTTTTTCAAAATAATGCAGAACTGATAGAGCAGGGCGTTGTGTTCCATTTATTTCTGCAATTTTATTTTCTATTTCCAAAGGAGAAATGGGAATTCCATCTATTCCCTTCCCTCTGACCAAAGAAAACATCAAGTGAAGATACAAAGTTTCTTCATTAAATGGATTTTTCACTGAGAAACTGAACAAATTCTTGATACAGCTTTATCTTTCTTGCATATGTATGCAACGTATATTCTTAATCTGCCACCTTTGTGCCATTCTACTTAAGGATACGATGCATTTGTTTCTCCTCTGGTCTAAGGTTGTCCAAGACTTTCCTGTAAGGATAGTAGATGATTTCCATTGGCTTCTGACCTAGGTCTTCTACAGAGGAGATTCAAATCAGAACCTATAGGTCAAGGGAATTTTATTTGCTAAAAATGTCCTTAGGTCTTCTTAAAGTATTCATCCTTACAGCAGTTTGGTTGAAGATGCACTGTCCTAAATATGCAGGATAATGCAGCGTATGTGGTTTAATTAGAGCTTCACTAATGTAATTCCTTGAGGAACTACCAACAATAATTCAGCCAGATGTCATCTCTCCTCAATTATTTTCACATTACTATGGATTTCTGTCAGTCTTCAATTGTTTCTTTAGTTGGTTCTCAGTTCTCTGCAGGAACTCTCAGTTCCCCTCTTCTCTCTCATAGTGCTTATAAGAGTGAAATGAGAGGAAACTATTGCTTAGGTTTTTGGACAGTATTAAGATTTTTTTTATATTTTATTTTTTGTATGGCTGAGCTGCTTGCCTCACTGATGTGAGATGTTTGTAACTTGTCCCCCACAACTGTCTAATTCAAGCCTGATCTGCAGAAAAACAAAGAAACAAAAAAAAAAAAACAAAGCCCCACTCCTTCCCTCCCTGACCCACATTACCATGCCAGTTAGGTGAGAAAGCAATAATTCTTTCTTAGACTAAATATCAGTTCATGACTCCCAAACCAGACCCCTATGCTTTACCTATGACTTGGAGCCTAGGAGCTGATTAGAGAGAAGACTTTACCTAGGTGAACAGCTGTGTGTGTTTGTACCTGGAATTATTGTACCTCCTGTCATTTTGTCACATGCCCTAAAAAGACCCTTTGCCCTTTTTACCACTGATCCAAACCAAGGAACCAAACTTGTATTGTCTTTCCCTACTTGCATTCTGATGAAACAAATGGTAAATTTATAGCAATAAGATTATTGCTACATTTCAATCATTTTTTTCAAGATGAATATAATAACTTCTTCTGCTAGCTAAGGTTTTTATAAGAATTTCTTTTTCCCCTGTGTTCTCCTCATTTTTCTTATACCAATCTGAGTTTTTCTCTCTTATTTAATATTAAGCTGAGTTTGAGACTGGAATGGTTATTTGGGCTATTCAGGCTACACTGACTGTTTCATCAAGGACCAAACTTGAAAGCAGTCATTAAATTCATCAGATCTAACACAGATGTTCTGTAGGGTCAGCCTGGCAATTCCCCCCCCCCGCCCCCAACACACACACACACACTGTACTCTGGGGAAACTGTGACTTTTGTTGATCTCTGTAGGTGCCAAGAAACCCACAACTACAATTGAACTGAAGAATCACTCATCACTTCACGAGGGTGTTGTAAGGATTAATTAGTTAGTGTTTAGAAAGTGCTTCATAAAAGTAAAGTACTAAATATTATTATCACATTAAGGAAAAGCTGGAACCCCTTTGACAGAGTTACAGTACTATATGGGCTCTTTGTGTAGATAATTATACATGATAAGATATTCATAATTATATCAGTAATTCAAGTTACATGATCCTTGTTAGAAAATGCTCATCAAATATCCTATTACTATTACGCATGTCTTCTATAAAGCTCCAGCTGTTACATGATCCATTAAAGGTAGGATCTCCTTGAGTTTAGAATACAAACAGTTTCAAACCAGTTTAATGCTTAAAAATGCCTGACCATAGCATTAGGACCTCATAAAAGTTCAGTGGCTTTATGAGTACCACCACCCACAATTTGTAAGGTCCTTTTTCCATGGAGTGGGAGTTTTAAATCACTTATTTCCCTACAGTCAGCAAGTACAGTTATTTTGACACATATTCAGAGATACTGGTAGACTAAGATGAAAAGCATAAAACTACTGACAGGAGATGCTGAAGACAGATTTGCTCTTTTTTGAGTGCCTTTACATGTTGCTTTCTCTATTCCATTTCCAGGTACGGTTTTCTTTCATCCTTTTGGCTTTAAACTGTCAACTTTTCATGAGACAACTTTGCAGATTTTTCAAGGATTCTGCAGCTGAAGGAGAATGGAAGGACTAGGATGAGTTCTTACACAGAACATACATTTCTCTTCTGTTTTGCTGTGTGTATTTATAATCTTTCAAATCTAGTAAATGGTTTGAAATCAGCAGCATTTTTTAACCAATTTGATAACTTTGAATCATGTTTACAAAGTATCTCACTATTGAGAATTTTTAAAAATATCTGCTGTAGAAAAGCATAGTGTAGTAAGCTACCTTGAATTATTCATTTATTCAGCCAGCATGTAAATAGCTTACAATCTTCTCTCAGGAGTTTAAACTGTCATAGGGAATAAAGTTCACAACATGAATATCTTATTTTCTTCCTGTACTAAAAAATGTGTGTTTATAATTACAGTATTATATTACTATAGATCTTAAAACAGTATGTGATATGAAGTATATAATTATCTGACACTTTTCAGAATATAGACAGTGTATGTATTTGCATTGCTTTAGTTTCTGTAACAATAGCTCAAGGCAATTCTGCAAGTATTGAAAGTCAACATGGAAGAAGTGTAAAATTTGGGCTTACTTCCATAATTTCCAGCCTATAGATTTATGAAACATACTCCATCTACAATGCTGTGCACTGTGCTTCTTCCGGTGTAAAACCAGAAATCAGATGGAAGGAAAGAGAAGAAAGGAGAAGGGGAAGGAGAGGGGAAGGGGAACGGAAAGGGAAGAGGAAGGGGAAAGACTTTTTGTGTGATGTACCCTGCCTTTATCACCTATATTTTTAAGCTCTAGTCCTAGGAACAGTAATGATATCTCACATAGAGAAAGTCATACTTCAGTTAGCCAGAGTGTAAAGCACATTATAAGTACTTATAGACAGACGTCAAAAACAACCTCTTAGCTCTTTCCTTTCCCCTTCCCCATCCTCTTCCTCTTCACCTTCCCTTTCTCCTTCTCCTTGTCTTCTGTTTTCTTTCACATTACTTTTTGTAATGTGATTCTTTGTAGGAAATATGGAGGCCTTCTGCAATATATATCCAGAATCATAGAATGGTTTGAGTTGGAAGGGACATCCCATGGGCAGAGCCATCTTCCACTAGACCGGGTTGCTCAAGGTCCCATCCGACCTGGCCTTAAACCCTTCCAGGGATGAGGTATCCACAGCTTCTCTGGTCAGCCTGTTCCAGTGCCTCACCACCTTCATAGTAAAGAATTGCTTCCTTACTTCTAATCTAAAACTACTCTCTTTTAGTTTAAAACCATTACTCCTTGTCCTGTCACTACGCACCCTGGAAAAGAGTCACCCCACATCTTTCTTGTAGGACCCCTTTATGTTTTGGAAGGCTGCAATAAGGTCTCCCTGGAGCCTTCTCTTCTCTAGGTTGAACAACCCAAACTCTCTCAGCTTGTCTTCACAGGAGAGATGCTCCAGCCCTGTGATCATTTTTGTGGTCTTCCTCTGGACCCGCTCTAACAGGTCCATGCCTGTCTTGTACTGAGGACCCATGCATGACATGTATGCATCATAGTATAACATTTTACCTGCAACTGTTCTGTCCATTTTGACAGACAACAAATTAAAAATAAATAAATAAAAATAAAAAATAAAGAATTAGTTGTTCCTTGACAGGAAATAGAGGTGAGAAATAGATGTAGAAAGTTCTTCAGTAATAAATAAATTGCATTAAGATTACAATACATGGGTAGGTCCTCAAAACACCCGAATTGTATCAGCTTTTATGGGAAAAATTAGAGTGAACAGCTACTACTACATTTTTAGAGTATAACATGGGAAAATACAATGATGTGTTTAACAAATTTATAAGGGAATTTTCCAAAGCACTCAGTGGTTTAAATCTGCTTCAGTGAAAGTCATAGAATTCAAACATGACCTTCACTGGAAAGAGATTTAATTTAATGCTGAATTCCTCATAAAAACTCTAAGTATATAATAATTCAATATAGAACAAAAATAAGCCTTCCAATTTTTAGTGTACGTGGTATTTTCCTGAGACTGCAGCATGAGGCAGCATGGCCAGGAGTCTTGTATTCCTATCATCAATTTACCATAAACACATCAAGGTTTGCAATAGCTAGAGCACTGTATGTCAGGAAACAAGGACTAGCCACACAAGTGTAAATATCTTTTTGATGCCAAGAAGGCCCATCTTAATTTTCAAAACACGTTCATGTATTTCCAGAAAAAAAAAAAAAAAAGTGTTCTGAAGGTGTTCTGTGGAAAACGTGACCTTAATGAGATAACTAATCACCATAAATAAGGGAGATGCTCCTAAATAATAATAATAATAATGTATGTTGAATGGAAGAGATACTAAGCCAGGTTCTCATCCTGTAGGGAAAATAGCATTAGCACTGCTCTTCTGAACACCACAGGATGTTTCCAGATAATGGGATGATAACAAAATTGACTTCAGCCTTTTACTTTCTAAAGATAAAGATAAAGACAAGATAAAATGTCCTATTAAAAATGTTGACTGCTACCTATGATGCATTTCCTTTCCCCCAGCTGTTGTTCTTAGGAACTACTTTGCCCAAATATGACTGTTAAGTAGATACATTTTTCTCATCGGATCATTACGAGCAATGTAGAATAGCACCTATTTATTAATCCCAAAGATATATTTGCTGAACTTTTCACACTGTTAATTTGTAGCTTATAAAAATTGCTGTAAGAGGAATTGATCGTTTGTTTGATCAACACTTCACAAAATGGTATTCAATCCCTCTCTTTGGTCACTTTATCAAGAAGATATTTTACAAGTTCTTAAAATGAGCATCAATTAACATCCAGGAACATTACACTCTTAAAACCATGAACATAAATTATTTGGTAGTTTCTGTGAATGGGAGCAATAAAATCTACTGAACAAAACTTTGAGTAATATCAGAAGATGCTTCTTCAGCATTTTTCTGATTATATACCATAACCTCTAGATGAATAGCCAAGATTAGCATCTCTAATATCAGATGCTGTAGAAACAGTCCAGCTCCATATTAATATTAATGTACTCACTGCTATTAACATGGAGAAAGATAAAATAAAATCAGTGGGGGGAAAAAAAAAAAAGTTGTTCATTACAATTTTTACAGGAGTAATTATTAAAAAACTGACAAAGGTTTTGCAGGGTGGTATAAAAGGTTCTGACCAAGGACTGATGTATTCTCCTCCTGCAGTTCTGTATCTACAACTTAGAGTTGGTTGTAGTGATTAGCCACTGAATGATACAGTGTGCAGAAAGGACTCTATATACCTAAAAGCATTATTCACTAGGCTGTTACACTGTTACAAGACTAATTTGCTGTATGAGATATAAGTAAAATTCAAGAATAACTACCCGCTTTCAGACAGCACAGCCTGGTAAACAGGGGTCTCTGCTCAGCCACCTCCCAGACTACTACAGATCTTTTCAGATACTGAGTATCTGTGATGTCTTCCCAGGAAACTGTCATTTACTTTCCCACAGCTTTAGTGCGGCAAACTCAGAGCAAGAGCTGAGCTTTCTTCCTGGCCTTCATTATGAGTCCAGGTTTAAAAAAGGGATTCAGAAATGTACAGAATGTTCCAGAAAATTCGCAGAGCTTAACCACATTTTCCTGCAAAAAGAATTGTTGAAGAGCAGTACTGACAGTACAGTACAACAGTAGTTTAATGAGGAAATGCTGCAAAACTGGTCTCAGAGGAGAGCACTGCCGTGGGGCTAGACCACCATTTTGTCTAGTAGAGATTAAAGTCCTTAGCACAAGTACATCTGTAGACCAATTTTTCTTTTCTGCAATATGGCAGAAAATGAAGTGATCAAGACTGTAAGAAGTCAAGACACGTTTATGTTAGTAAGTGTCCTATTTAATCTCTCGACATTGAAAGATGAGTGAAACTTTTTTGAAAGCAGATTTTTTTTTTAAACAGTTGAAAAAATGTGGCATGAGATACTGAAAGAGAATAGAACAGTATACAAACAGAAATTTACTAGCAAAGAGAGAATTTGGTTTTCAGGCAGAGATTCTGCATAAGGCAGAGCAACAGCTACTGAACTAGAAGAGTAACTAAAATATCTGAAGACTGAAGGACTGTGAGAAATGTTGGCATAAAAGCCTCTTACTTTGGAGGCTGCCAATCTTTTCTCTGAATTTAGGCTAGAACATGTCCAAGACAAAGAAAATGAAGAGGAAAGATCTGTATGCAATAAACTTTGACAGACAAGGACTTATAAACCCTGTATTCAAAATTATAAAACAATTTCTTTCCCAAGTGAAAAATCTTTACATGGCAAATCCTCAGTGACAAGAAAGAGGTAAGAAGCAGGAAAAGTAACAGAGGAAAAGTATGCTTTGGTCACTCATTTCTTTCTCATTTCTTTCTAAAAATGATACAGCTAAAGCTGCAGTTTTGAAACCATTAAATGAAAATCACTGCTTTTTGTGGACTTAGTTCTAAGAATTTTTCTTAAGAATAAAATGTAGGGTACTGACATGCAGCTTTCAAGATGTGAAACACAGAAGATCAGAAATAGGAAAATAAATAGGAAAATAATGCCAGACTATGAGGATCCTGAGGCAAGAATCAACGGTTATAGGAAGCCCTTATGTGAAACTCTGGGAAATAATATCTCCCACAGAACTTAGGCTCAGTAATAGCAACGAGTCACTCAATCAACATATTCTTCTCCTGAACAAATACCAGCATGGTTAAAATACAGACAGAACATTTTATGGAAATCAGTCTTAAGATGAATAGATACTGTGGTCCAGAGACAACATTATATAATCTGTAGTGATTTGCAGAGACCAATAATAATTATAGACTAAACCAAGATCCTTAAGTGTCATGCTTGGAGGTATAACCTACAGAACAAAGATCAAAGGTGCACCGCAATCAGTGAAGAGATTTAGATTAGTCTCAGAAGGCTTTGAATTAGACTTGTTAGATAAATCAAAAAGACACTTGCCCTGGGAAGATGAGAATTCAAACTGATCCTACAGGTGAAAGATCTCATGGCTGTAATCTGGAGGCCTGAGTCTGGTGCCAGGCATTACTTTCAGCACCTTTGGGGGTTTAGGAAATTTGCTTAGCATTGCAGCCCTGACTACTCTCTTCGAGACAGACAGAAGGACGTAAAAACTCAGAGGGGAATTCATATGAATTATTATTCTTCTAAATCATATGAGAAGAAAGAGGATGTGACAATGCTTTTTCCCATCCCTTTTTATAGCACTTACCCATGTTCAATTTCATCTCAATGACAGATCCATATTTCCAGCAGCCTGGGGCAATACCCTGACCTACATGTTCCTGTTGATATTCTGACACTGTGTTGGAAGTAGTTCAAGATTTATGGGATCAAGAAGTGCTTGAAAGAACGAGATCTGGTGACCCTTCAATGAGGGCACTCACTGGAAAGAAGTTATTAATATCTGGTCCCAGCTTTTCAGACTGTTTATGCATTTAGCATGAAATATTCATTAGTTAAAACGCATGATATTGTTTTGGGGTTCTTTCCAAAAATGACCTACTATTAAACCTTGTCCTAGCAGAGCTGTGTAGATTCCTGCTGAATGTATAAAGCACTTGGCTTTATGAAACTGACGTTGTATTGGATGTTGATCACAGTTGAGAATTTTGACTAAAATAACCCTTCTCAAGATATCAGTGGTGAATTTTAACATACACAAATACCTATAGATCTGCTTAAAGAAGCAGGGAAACATGGAAATCTATACTCAATCATTTTCTATAAAGTACTTTTGTCAAAAATTCCAAATGTCCACCAGCTTTAAAGTGCAGAATGATTATGCCAATGAGGATTCCAGGAAACATTCAGACAAGACATAGTAAATTCCCTTCCCTGTGTCTAAGCTCCAAGAAATACATCAAAACACAAACTGAGCAGCTAGGGCATGATTATAATTTTAAAATACCTCATACTCAAACCTCCTGCTTGATTAGAATGCATATTAAGCGTGAGCTTTTCTGAACAGTATGTCTCTTGTAAGGCAATGTTTTTATCAGGAAACAACTAGCTTTAAGGAGAGGTTAATATGAATATTGTATCATGCTATCCCTCTGTGCATTCTCAAACTTTACAGAGGGAATTTGACAGTAAGTAACAAAAGCTTTTAGGAGTCTTGTTTCTTCATCAAGTAGCATAGAAATATAATTGTCAAAGTATCAATCAACATATTAAAGTTAACAACATATTTTAAGGTGCATAAGACACATCAAAAATAGTAAGTGAGATACCAGCCAACAAAATCTACTCTCTGTGGCCACAGCAAAGGGATAGCAGCAGGATATATTTTGCCACGCTCTGGCAAGCCTGGTAGAAAAATACACATTGCTCTGTGTCTAGTACAAATCCAGATGTTTTCTTCTGGGGCCATGTGCCCATTCAAGCTCTGGTGCCAAGGAGAATGACATAAACCTATTGGTAGTGGTAATATATTGTCAGAAACAGAAGTAAAACTGTATTTTTCTCCACTGAGTAAGGGCCACGGCCACGGGCACGCAAGCACACATGCACGCATTTCCTTTTAGAGCACAGCATGTTTCTGGCATTCATTTGGATGTGGAGAGAGGTGGCAGATTTGTGAGCTTCCAAATCAAACATAATCTTAGTATAGTTGAGGGCAGGTCTGAAGTTCTGCTTAAGGCAGAAGTTCGTAAGTGAAGTCTCTTGATTTTCAATAAATAGGAAAGAATTACAACTGAATACCCAAAGTGTATTGCACCTTGAAAAGAAGCTGATGCTGTGATACAGATAAGGACAGACAGCTAACTTTAAAGTAACATATTCTGTGAACATGCAATCAGACTAACAAAAAAGATCGTTGGACTTAGAGGCAGGTCCTTCCAAAAGTGACCCCCTTTATCAGCAAAAACAAGTAATCCCTTGAATGCACTATGAACGATTGACTCTGTTTTACAGTTGATGCAAAAGACACAGAAAAAGGAAAAGTTATGCACCTCTGAAGACATATGTCTTCTAAGCAGTAGGCCTGAGAGAATTACAGCTAAAATATTTTGAAGATGGAATAGTTTGTTCTTCAGTTTGTTTTGTGCACAAGATAGCACTCAATATGTTAATGATCATCTACTCTTTGATAATCTGATTCGTTTTATAGTTCCTGCACATTTTAGTCAAACACTTTTTATAGTTAATGGACATTTCCTTCAATGATTTGGAGGTTAGAGGCAAAGTAATGCCATAGGTAATAGGGGAGCACTTGAAACNTTTTTTTTTTTTAATAGAGCACTTAACATCAGATTGCTGGTACTGCTGTAACACAAGAAGAGAGGAGCTAAGATGCTGACTTTTAAAACTCCATGCAAGCAACCAAGCTTGAGCAGGCACCATATTTACTGCAGCTTTAAATCAGCTCAGACAATAGCTTTGTCTGGGAAGCAGCGATCTTTGGCAAGAGAAAAAGGACAGCCAGGGGATCCAACTTTAATTAAACCATGGTTGTGACCAAGTTTTCAAAGTTATGGTTATTGTAACATAACAGAAGATCTAAAGACCTAACAGTCCAACTTAAGTAGAAAGCACTTAAACTATTTTTATGCAAATAAGCAGTTTGAATAATCTATGGAACACAATACATAGAAATATATATTTACTATTCACAAGATACCAGCAGGTTTGACTTACCTATTTTGCCATGCAAAGCCATGGTTAAACTTCATAGTGATATCTCTCAAGTGCATAAGCACAAAGACATGAGAAATGTGCTATTAACAGAGTGAGTGAAATTTTATTTATTGAAATGTTATTAATATTTTCAAAGTATTTACACAGATCATGACACTGAAGTCACATCTTCATGAGCTGTATCTGTGAAATGCACATAGAATCAAATAGTAGGAGACTAAGGATGCATGGGTGCTTTCTCAAATCCTGTCTCTCAGCTGAGACATTCAGTCTTGATGTTAAAACCCAAAAGGAAAGAAGTGGAATACAGTTTGTTTTTGTCAAAATCTATCTTCTGATATTGTCACTGCAAGAATACTGTTCCAGGATCTGCCTCCAATTTTCTTACTAAGTATTGCTTTTTCCACAAAAATTAAAACAGTCATGCTTAATTTGGTATTAGCTAAAGAGGCATTGCTTGCTTTGGCAGGGGAAACCACATTTCCCATTATTTCCGTAATAGTGCCACATCTCAAGGCCCTTGAGCTTTGCTTTGTATGACAGCGTCACCTCAAGTCTTTCCATGAAATTAGATTGATTTATTGTCACACAGAGCACCAGTGCAGATAGCCAAGTGGATGAAGAAGGAGGGGGACTAAGGGCTTCCCTCTCTGCTAAGCTTCAGGAGCATCCTCTGCCCATCAGCCAGGGAGAGGCTGCTGAAAGTGTCAGCCCCGGGCAAAATGAACAGCCACAGCCCCCCTGCAAGTTGTGGGGAACGCTGGGGGGCTCAATGCAGAGTCCCTGGTAAGGAGGTCACATAACCAAAGGGCACCCAGTGCACCCATGAAGCAAGTTTTTCTGCTCATTGCAGCTGTACCCCCTCCTGATGTCTGCCCCATTCGTTCTCCCATGCATTCACACCATTGCAAGTGGTGCACCCAAGCTCATTTTGCATTTTTCCTTCAGCAGGAAATGTCAGGCCCTCCCTACCATAAAATCTGTTTCCCAGAAGTGTCAGGAATAACTCCATGTTATATAATCTTTTTTCTTTAGCACAAAAATACTATCTCTTCTCAGACTTTTCCACAGACCCATCAAATCACTTACTCAGAGTTTATTTTCCTGTCCTGTGAAAAACAGTATTTTTTTTTCCACTCCATCTGTGTGAAGAGACTCTCTATCTTCATTTCTGCTCTGTTCCCTAAAGTCAGGCTCATTTCAGTTGCTTCTTTACTTGGTGTCTGTGTTAGTTCTTTCCTTGTAGAGTGCATCACATCATTTTGAGTCATATGCTGTGCAGAAATGATCTTTTCCCCTGCACATTGTTCTTGGTAGAGATGAGACATACCTTTTAAAGCTTATTCTTCCAAAAGCAACAGGATACCACTAAGTAATATAAAATTACTCAATCCATTTGAAAAGTATTATAACAGAGAAACCTGCAGCAGTGGTATGTTTTGGGTCACATTTAAAATCAATTATGGCATTGAATATACAAAACAGTTATCAAAAAACACAGGTAAATGACTTTGTCAAGTAATTGAGTGCTTCAGAACACTCACAGCATTATTACTGATATTGAAGTATGGATGTATAAAACCATACAATATAAAGTCTATATTATGTGTGTAAATTCAGAGCATTTTTACAATCTGTTCACATGCTGCTTTAGAGAAAAGTTATTCATTACAATAGAAAAGCTGAGACAATGGGGAAAAGGAAAGCCTGAATAGCTGCAATCATAAAATAGCTAAAAGTCATCACAAATGTTGTGCTAAGCACACTTCAGATTTTTGTGTTCAAGATACTACAACAAGAAAGAACTGCAAATGCATCCAAAGACACCAAAGACTCTCTCAGATGCACGCTTTCTTGCTAGAGCACAGAGGTATTTCCATGTCACATAAATTACCAGTATTTGGTTCTATTGGTGACAGAAGAAGGTTTTCCCTCTGGTTAAGGTGCTCTGACAGACACTGAAAGCAAAACGCAAATGACACCTGCTTTATTATTATTATTATTATTATTATTGTTGTTGTTGTTGTTGTTGTTGTTGTTAATTTCTCATATTTCATAGCACTGTTTTGTGAGGATACCTCACTGCTGTGTTTCCTCAACTGAGCAAGCTTTTATTGCTGCTCAACTTTTTTCAGAGATGTGCAAAGTTAGACTCAGATGTGATAGCACAGGCGTGTTATCCCAAATCAGGCATTTTTATAAACAGTTACAAATTGCAAATTCATGTAAGAATAGAACCAGTATTTATTTTTTTCTGGGATGAAAATTATGACTTTTGGGTAGATTCTCCTCCAAGATATCCATGGTATAGTGTACTACCACATCTTAATATGTGGCTGTAATCAAAGGCTTGGCATGTTTACATGACCTATACCTCTCCATATTGTTATCTCTAATTACATCATTTTTTGATGTAAGCCCTCAGGTACCTGAGAAATCGTTGCTACAGAACATACAGAACTTACACACACTCTTTCCAATGTGGGAATCAGTGAACTGTAACAGAGCCCTAACAATTCTCTCATTGTTTCTAATACAGTTGGTCAATATGAGGTATCATGTCTCACAATGCTTGCAAGCACTGTGCTTATCATTTCCCACTGTTGCTGAAAGCATTCAACTAAGTTAGGCATTGATCCCAGCCTGGGAAAAAAAAAGGGGGGGAGGGGGGGGATTTGGTCCCTGTCCAGCTCCACAGGTAATTTCTTTTAGATGTTTGGCATAAGACAGGTTGTTCTCGATGACCTGGGAATCAATCCTTAATTGACACCTTCCCTTGCCTGCCTGATGCTGTCCCTAAGATACACACAGCATTCAGACACTGCTGACAGCTTATGAAGCAAATAGAAAGAAAATAAAGCCCAGCCCAACAACACTCGGAATTGAACATCTTGAACATGTTATTGGCAATTCGTGCTGCAGTTTCTATAATGCATATAAAAACCCCTAAGCAGTATTGTGCTAGAGTTACAGTATTATGCAGGTAGGAAACTATTTTGCAAGGGTATGCCTTAGCCAAAGGGCAAGGATGTCAAACCATACATTCACAAGTAAATCGGTGAAGTTTCTTGTAGTGATTGTAGGTTCTAAGCAGCAAAAACTTCATTTTGCCCCTACATTATATGTCTTGTGTTGTCCACCCACATGTTGAAGCAATTCAAAATAAAACTGATGACCAAGGGGACTTTTATGTAGTGAATGCTACGTGGGAGAAACAAGGTTAGCACCATGAGCAAGCTCATGTGATACAGGTTCTTCATTTTCAGTCGTGCCTGACAGGCTTGCCCATTGCCCAAAGAACACCTCTGGTGTGGTGCAAAAAAATGAACAAAAGAAAGATGAAGTATGAGTGGAAGTGAATGAAGCCTGGGGGATTGGTAGGGTTACGAGGGGCTGTCATCAAGAGAAGAGGTCTCCTTTCTCTCCCCTTTTGCAGTTCCCTCAACATATTGGCACAACTGATCCAAGTGAGGGGGACTTTTTCCTGATGGCTGCAGTGGAGGACACAGCCCTTCTACCACCTCTTCTCCCATTCCTTTAGATTCCCTCTTCCTTCCCCTGTTCTTGTCTCCTCTCAGGACAGTGCCCCAGAGCCCTGTCCACCCCCAGCCCCTCACAGCAGCCTGTTTTTGCACTCCGGGCAGCTCTGTTTCCCCTGGGCCTCTCCAGAGGAGACAGAGACGTGAGGGGTGCAGCAGCACACCACCTTGCCTCCACCTCCAGCTGCTGCCCTTGCCCCTGGCTGAACAGGATGCTCACTGAATATTACCAATATGCCTTCTCATGAATTCTATTTTCTTGCGAGTATATTTTATATCTCTAAATGAATAGGAGAATTTTAATATCCAATAATTAGGAAGATTATTAATGTGCATAGGTAGTAAACAAACAGTAAGAGGAATTTGATTTGCAGAGTAAGTACATTTATCTCACTTTTATATGCAGTGTCATTGGATATACATTGTTTCAAAAATTCTTCCCACTGCCTCCATCAAGGATTCTCCTAACTTCTCAGCAAGACTTCATATAACTATATATTAGTATGGTTTAACCCTTCCCATTTCATTCTTCTATCAGTCTTTTGCTTGAATATTGCATGGATACAATCAATGGTAGCAACTTGCAGAAGGGAAACAGCATGACCTAATTACTTCTGCCTGATTCACACATCAATATATCCTGAAAACCTAGAACTTATCACAGTTTAGAAAATGAAATAATCTTTGAATAGTAAATCAATATACAAGCAATTGAGATTAAATAAAAATGGTTGCTAATATCAATAAGCCAATAATGCAGCTCTTGAGATCTATAAAACTGAAAAAGTAGGGTTTTGGAGAGTAAATGATTCAAAAGAGACAGTATTTTATTTATTAACATGTAGGATACATAGAATCATAGAATCATTTAGGTTTGAAAAGACCTCTAAAGATCATCTAGTCCAACCTTTAACCTAGCACTGTCAAGCCCACCATTAAACCATGTCACTAAGCTTTACTTCTACATGTTTTTTTGAAGACCTCCAGGGATGGAAACTCAACTATTTCCCTGGGCGGCCTGTTCCAATACTTCACCACCCTTTCAGTGAAAAAATTTTTCATGATATCCAACCTAAACCTCCCCTGGCACAACTTAAACCCGTTTCTTAATTCCTTTAGACAATCTCAATTAAAAACAGAAGTAATGTCTTCAAAATTTTCAAATCAATGTAGATTAACTTGAATCATCTAGTTATGATTTATACTCAGAAATATTTCATTATTTATTTATAGTTTTAACTAAGGTGTTTGACTCGCAGCCTGAACACTTGTTCAGATTTAACAGAAAGAAATGTAGGTATCTCACAAACAATACTCTAAAACAAGCTGACATTCTTTTGCTTCATCTTCTATCAAATATTTAACTATATCATAATGTACTTTGGGAATTTAAATTGGTTTTCATTTGAAAAGGGTTTGTTCTGCACTTTCAATTCTGTTTATGACCAAATGAAAAATTGATTCTTATTTAACATGACAAGTTCTCTACAAAGGAGTATAATCTGAATGTGGATACAATTAACACTACAAAGGAAGTTTAGCATTAATGGCTTTTGCCCAAGTAAACAAAAACAAAATTTCATATCTGTAGAGACAAAAGTATTGCAATCTCATTTGCACCTTTTGAGTTTTTCAGATTTTATTTATTAATTTACCTTTTTTTTTTTTTTTTTTTTTTTTCACTATANTTTTTTTTTTTGCAATATAATAGTTATAGGCTATCTACTCATAACATTTTTATAATTCTGCACACATGCCTCTGAATAAAAAACCCTTTGTAAATAATAAAAAACACATCTTGAGCAACACTGCTGTTTTTGTCCAAAAAGGATACCAATTGCAGGTAAGCCATTGAGGTCTCCCTGCCCTGCATTTTATTGTATTCGAATCTCTGAATTACATTGGTTTGATCTTAGCAAGGAATAAAATAAGGTTAGCCTCTCCATGCTATTTTTAATGTTAAATTCTCTTTTGTGTGTTCTCTAAAGGCACATTTAAGTACCTTTTCCAATCTGGAGAAATTTTCAAATTAAAGAAGAAGGCAAACGTAAGACTAACATATTTCCCTTTAAAAGGTGTTTTCTGTGGAAGTGATTTTGCTAAAATATACTTTGATGAAAGATGAAGAAACTTCTAGCATTAGCAGAATATTCTAATGTTACATTCTTACAATACTACATAATTTTGAAAAGCCTTCTCTTACAAGTTGAAACATATTTGTATCATTTAATATATCAAATGAAAAGAAGAAAGAATAAGAACACGTAGTGCTGTTGTAACATTTCTGTCCATTAACTTTAAATATCCTTTCCCACTGAGGTGTTTAAAAAGTTCTTATTTTAATTTCAACTCAGAATAAAGCCCAAAAGTCTAAATCTCTGATTCTTCCATGCAGCAGAATTTTCTTTTAAGGGTTTGTGAACTTACGACAAATACACCCCACATATCATTTTCCTTATTTAAGAAAAGAAGAAGAGATCTGCTTAAAAGATTCACATTTTCAGTCCTTTTCTGTGGAAGAACTTGGGAAAGATCTTTGGCTGTAAGTTTTCTAAAGCATTTCCAGATCAAAGTAATCTGGATGATATTTAAAATTTTTGGATAGTTTTGAAGTATGACTGTCATTTCTTCAGACTGTATATTTGCACTCAGGGGACATTGTTCACTACTGAAACTATCTATTGAATATAGATTTTTTTTTTTTTTAATTTGAACCGAGCAGATGATTTTTAAGTATGGCTGATAAAGATATTTTTTTCTTTAGATAAATAAATTAAATATAATACATATTCCACAGACGTATATATACAACGACAAAATATTCTTGAAAAGCAGAGTTGTAACCACTTTGTTAAACTAAGATGTTAAAGTAAGATATAACATTATTTTTTTCTACTGCAAATCTTCTTAATCCGTTTCTGAATAAAACTCATCACAGATTTTATTCCAAATTTAAGCTATTTTGTTAAGACTTTAAGGGGAAATGTTTGAATTCTCTTGAGATATACAAAATGCCTTTTCAAGCTGAATTAGTTCGAAGCAAACAATACCTCTGTCTTGGAAGTAAGTCCTGGAATAAACATCTGTTTTTCTGGTGTGATCTCAACATGGTTTTACCTGTTGTTATGTTTTATTCTGTATCATTGAAATATATTACACAAATTAAAGAAAAAATATCTCCTGCTATTTAGGTAGCTATAGAGATCATTAGGTGATAGTTACTAGCACCTTTTCATAAATATCTAAGCAGTTTATAGTGGTGCACCAGTGGTCGTGTGTCCTTGAAACCAGTAGGTGGAACAGTCCAAGCTGTGAGAGGTGGGCATCAGTCAAGTGGGAGGAGAAAGGAGAAAGAAATGCTTTTTGGATAAAATCAGTGTACAGAGAGATGGGTGGAATAAGAGAGCACAGATTGAGCTTGTTCCTTCAAAAGGCTTTACAGGAGTGAGAACTGAGACAGCTTGTCCAAGTGGGGAGCTGACCAGATGACAGAGATAAAAGAACTGACATAACTAAGATCAAAATAGATACTGGAGGGAAACTGGAGGGAAAAAAAAATATCTGCTAGTGAAGGAGAGGGTGCTAAAAGAGTTGAAAGGCCTGACAGTTGAAAGGACTTCACAGTGGCAACTAGCAGGAAAGGAAGACCCTTGCAATATAATGATGGTGTGGTCAGAAACTGCATAAGGGATGTGAGAACTGATGGAAAATGAGAGGTGGGAGACTGGGCAGCAGAGTACAAAAGAGATGCGATGTTTGAAAGCTGAGGAGTAAAGAGGAATAAAGGTCTGAATATAGAGTGTTATTAAAGAGGTAGTCATTGTCAACAGCAGCTGAGCCAAGCCAGTGTGAATTCTGGAGTTGTCCCAGAAGCAGTATTAAACCTGGTGGATGCTTCTTCCAGCAGAAGCAGGTAGCAGAAACTGACTGTAATTCACTGGGACTTCACTAGACCCTGGATCAGGCCCCTGACAATAAGGGGCTCCAGCTTGAAGGGAAAACACTAAGAACGGGGGGACTGTAGAGGCAGAAGGAAGATTGTGATCTCTCAAGGAGGTAGAAAGTTTGCACAGGACAAAGGAGAAAAAAGGATGAAAAGTAACAACACCTTTTTTCCACTTCATTAGCTCTCAATTTTTCTTCAAGTCTCAGCTAAAAGCCAGCTTTTTCCCTTACGATTTTTCTGTGTGTGTCAAGTTTGTTCACTTTTTCAGTTTTTTTAAATAGGTTCATCAGTCACAGCATTAAGTGGTTTCCTGGATACAATCTGAAAAAAGACCTGTAATTACACTATTTTTCATCTGAATTAATTCTGTTTGACAAGTTTAATTATAATTACCATTATCATACTTCTTTAATATATTTGTGTTGAATGTATAGATTTTATATGGAATTTAAAGGATTTAGAAAACAAATCTTTTCTTCAATATATTAAATAATTTTTATATGATGACCAGCTTTTCACAGTTCTGTCCACTTCTTCTGACAGCATGTGTACATAACTGAGATGACTCAGAGAAATGGGATTTATGCTGAGCCAAATTTCTTAAACTGATGCTTTGCTCCAGAACTAGTGTTACTTTGCATTTGATTTTTTCCTTTTATAATATAACTACAGGTAGAGCTACCAAGGAAACATCTATGCACAATTTATAAAGCTGCTGCAAAGAGATGACTCAGTTGTGTACTTATGTACACACATCCACCAGGAATTTCAGTGACTTTGAAAATACAGCCAGATTCACCCAAAATCTTAGAAAACATCTAAAAATATCATACTACAGGAAAATGATGACTGGTTTTTCACTAAAGCAAAAATTTTCACTCTCGCTTTTGCTGCTGGGGATGATAAGCATAGTAATAGAATGTGTCATGACAAACAAAACCTTTTTGTGCTGATTCACAAATACCATTAATGTATATATACACACGAGGACTCACACTTTCAGTGTTGCTACTTCTTCCTCAGAGAATTCCCTTCGCAGGTTTACTATGACTGGACTCAGTTGCATTTTAATCTCCTTAAAAAAAAAAAAAAAAAAAAGATTAAACACTTGCAAAATGCTGCTGCCACACACAAACATAATCAAAGTTATTAGCCATTTTACACATCATTTGCATAAAAAGAATTTTAGGGCATGCAAAACTCGAAGACTATATTCAGTACTAAATTACATTAATAAAAGCATTATGCCATAGGAGATTCAGTCATCCTAATTTTAATTACTTAACCCTCAGAGATCACATAATGTAGTTTAATTGCACAAGATCACAAAATTAATTCAATTTTTCATACTTTACCAGTAAGACCAATGCCCCACCTAGACAGTATTCTGTAAGCCAGAAAATAAATAAATAAATAAATACACAGACAACTTAGTAAATAAATAAAAATTGAAGCATTCAGGGTTGTACATCAGTGTGTCCCACTGTTTCAGCACTGCACACCACAAAGCACTTGAGTTTTTCTCTGGGAAAACCAAAATAAATATAAATACTATTTTAACAACCACAAGGGTTATTTTAAGCATAGATGATTAGCACAAATTTTGTAAATGGTCACATTCAGAGACTTAACCATGATGAAAGAAAAATGGCTAATGTTAAAATTGTGAATTTATTTCCTTATTTTTAGAATTGCTCTCTCATTCTCATGTTGTGGAACACTGGCAGTGTTGTGGACTATTCTTGGTGGTATCAGAAGCTAGTTTCCCAGTGAAAAGCTGGGAAAGTGGCTAAGTGACAAGCTCTTCAAAACTAGAAGGTGCTGCTTCCCAACAGTGCAGAAGGTGTGTCTTGGATTTCAGCTGCCAGCTGCCAGCCTGTCCAGATCCTGGCTGACAAGTTCATGAAATCCTGTTATCTGAAATGAAAGGAAAGAGGCCACCAACCCAATGCTTTTCTTTACTCTATACTGAAATCAAGGAGCATGGAGGAGGAAGTGGCTCAAACTAAATGTAACCTGGCATGTGAATTTAAAGGACAGTTTATCATACATTTGCTAATGCAAGATTCCTTCACCTTCAGAAAACTGTTGTGTTGGGTAGCATGAGGGAGAAGACACCAAGGCAAATGGGCAATGCATATGATTTCCTATTACTGACAATTTTCCCAGTGATGTCAACAAATTAACATTAGAATTGGGAAAACATCTCCATAAATAAACTTGATGAACACACAGTTTGTCACAGTGTAAATAGAATGTCTTCACAGATATGTAGCTTAAGTGATAAATTATATCAAGAAAATGGTGAAAGTGCTCTAGCAATATTCTAGTTGTATGAAGAATATACCATTATTCTCTTGCTACTGTTGTCTCAACTGTTGTGGAGCATCTCTGACAGATGACTGATTTTCCCTAGAGCTGTTTGCATTTCAATTGCAACTTCAGGATGAAGCTAGAGCAGAAAAAAATTATAATGGGTTTTGCAAATACCAGCTCCTAAAAATATCCAATAAGAATATGTCAAATTCTTTAAGACTCATAAAATGGCTGCACCCTTTTGTCTGAGATCTTTATGGATCTTATAAGACTTGAGTTTATTTATCAACACAGCAACTTATAAATGATATTTAATAGTAAGCTTGGAAAGCAAGTTTCCAATTCATGGGTCACACTGGAAATCTAAGAATTATGCTCAACCAATCAACAAACAAACAAAAGAAAATATACTATGTGACACTTTTCCAAGATGAACAGCACAAATTTTAAATAATGAATGCTTGCAATAGATTTCTAACAGGCAACCTTCAGAGCAGAAATTGCTCAGAGAAATAATACAGTGAGTAATGAATACGTTGGAGAAAATAACAACCCATATACGGACAACACTTGGACAGAAAAAAAGAGATAAAATATGATAAATAAATAAATAATTTGTTATGAATTATTCACCTAACTCTGTTCCTGCCTATAGAAAGGGATGTTTTTCCCTTTCAGTTTTACCGCTATAAATCCCGAGTCACTTTGATTATATCCATCCTATTTCACAAGTATACCCAGATAGATACTTCTAGGTTACCTGGCACCAGTGTCACTGAAAGACCAGTGTCCTGAATTAGTCAACATCAGCTTAAATTGACTGAGATCCTGGATTGTATTTCTCTCTCAATCTATCTGAGGTTCTGAACGGGCACCACTAATGTTAATGAATTAAACCTTGCTATCTCTGTAAAGTACAAAATTATTCCTATATTCTTAGATCTTAAGGATAGAAAAAGCTATTTGACCACCTAATCTGCTCTCCTATGTGACCATAAGATTTGCCAGTCATTCCTCTGTTGAGCTCAGGAGCTCATGAATAAACTCACAGATAGGTATTTTATATTTTAATATAATCATTAAAGGAAAAAAGGCAGAGAAAAAGAACTTAGAGTTTAAACTGTTATCCTAGGTCTCAGTTTGTAGAGTTTAAATAGTTATCTTAGGTCCCAGAGTTCGCCATACAGCAGAACTGAGAATACATTCCATTTTTTACTCGTCATTAAATCACAGCATCCTTCACCAGATTTCCAAAAATCAGAAGGCTGTGCCCACTTCATACGGAAGAGAGCAAATTTAATTAAGGATCATGACCCAGGGATCATATAGGTTCCAAAATGCAATTTCATGTTTAACACTTCTGAAACCTTTTTGTTTCAAGCCACAGAGAGTCACTCCATGTCTTAATGTGCCTACCTTGCAATTAGCTGAAAAATGGGATAAAATGAAGAACACTTTCAATACTGTGAATATAGATTCAGAAAAGATTGGGGCTTAGGAAAAGGAGAAAAGGTAAGTAAAGCTAAAACAAGTGTACATATTTCCTTTAAACTTCCTGAAAACTCAACTCTATGATTTTAACTTTTTGCTATATTGTAAGTAATGTGATAACCTTGCATGTGAGACTCAGAGAATGCTTGCATTGTCAGTGAAGAGTGTTTAAAGACCCAGTGTGTAGTGCTATAAAGGTTTATGTTGTGAAAGTATTTATATATTAATAACACTTCAATTGCAGGGTATCTACCATGTGAACTGTGCTATTATAAAATGATGGATTTTCTAGAATGTCACTAAAAGAAAAATTCAGTGCTGACCCAAGGGGACAGATGAGACAAACAAGTACAATATCTGTCACTTTCCAATCATCCCTGTTTTCACATCACAAGAAATGATCATGACTCTTCCCTCCACTGCACACGCCTAGAAAAATCAACATCATACACATGCAGTCCAGTGTTTCAGCTCCCAAATAGGTTTGAAACCAGTCTGCCTTCTGTAAATCCTCTCTTTGTGTTTTTGTTTTTGTTTTTTTTTTTGTTTTTCTGGTTTGTTTTTAATGTATTGTTATTGCTAAACCAAACATGCTCCCTAAGAATTCTGGTTTTATAGATCCAAGTTATTTAATGCACACAAGGTTTGCTTTGGAAAAATGTTAAGTATTTTGATGATTTTCATGAATTAGTAATTGATACAGTGCTAATCTAAACAAACACATTTATCTTGTCCCCTTCTTGCATTTATTAGCCATTTATGTGATATACTATTTGCTCCATATGAGATTTATTAGCTCATGTTAACTTCAAGTGACTTACAAGTCCAGAAACTATAAGGTCTAACAGATCAAATGTCAACAAATTACCATGTGGTAGATAAGAAACTATTGATACTTATTTAACACAGATAGTGGAGACACATTGGACACCTGAAAGCTGGGATAAGCAAGGCTTATAATGCCTTTTTTCAGTGTGTTCTTTGTGAAGACCTGTAGTACACTTCCTCTTCCAAAAATAATTAGTGCACTGTGTGCTGTGCTGCTGGCTAATCTTAGCCAGCTTGGAAAGTTCTTATTATGCAGAAAATATATATTCTTAGAACTTGCTAACCTTGGAAGAAACTCACTGACTAGTTTTCAGAATGAATCTGGAAGCATTACCCAGGTTCTTCCAGCTTTAATCTTCTTGTACAACAATTTAATCTGAAATGATTTAATTATAACAAGAACATAGCAATATAAGAAAAGGTAGCAAAAAGAGATCCTGTATTAAAGAGCTTCTACGGCTCTGGGATCATAAAATCATAGAATCACAGAATATCCTGAGTTGGAAGGGACCCACAAGGATCGCCAAGTCTAACTCCTGACTCCACACAGGACCACCCAAAAATCAAACCATATGTCTGAGAGCGTTGTCCAAACACATCTTGAATTCCAGCAGGCTTGGTGCTGTGACCACTTCCCTGGGGAGCCTCTTCCAGTGGCTGACCACCCTCTTGGTGAAGAACCTTTTCCTGACATCCAGCCTGAACCTCCCCTGATGCAGCTTCATGCCGTTCCCTCGGGTCCTGTCACTGTTTGCAGACAAGAACAGAGATAAGGATTTCTCAAGAAAATGTATAATGTGATACCAAACCACATTTAACATCACTTATTCTGAATCATTTTATTCAAAGGAGTTCTTAGCATACTGATCCAGAACTGATTTTGTTGTCTTGTGGCAATGGTAAGTGGTAAAAGCTTTACCCAAGACAGCTCTGTGCATCTCATACCCAGCACATTCACCTAAGTTATTTGCATAATTTGCAGACCATACAGCATTACTCTTTCCTCATTTCGGCAAAACTTTTGATCATCCTAATTGTAGTGATACCCCCACCCAAGGTTGAATGTGAGATTACAAATGTATAAAAGGTAATTTATTTATTTATTATATATTTACATTTTATTTAGAAAAGTATGATGCAGTACTTTATGCAGAAGTTTATCTGCATAATCGGAAATCATTCTAGAAGAAAAACATGAACTTTTTCATAAATGTAATGGTCAGAAATACAGTTTGATTTTCACTTCATATTGTGTAATTGATATTGGCTATGTTACAGAACAGCTGTACAGTTCAGTGCCTAACACAGGCTTGCCCATCATATTTTATGGACAGTACAGGTCTCTCCAGTATTATTATCTTTATTCCTGAAAATCTTTCCCTGTAGCAATCTTTCATGATTACTGTCAGGCTGATGTAGAAAAGTTAGCAATGTCCCTGAGTGCTATGATAGTCACAGAAGCTCCGTAGGTTGTTCAATTGCAGAGCCCACACAAAGTCATGATGATTTCATTCCCCTAAGATGAAACTACACTGGCATGATAAATTGTTTCAGCGGTGCTGGGACTGATATTCTCTTTGCACAATGGAGGTATAAACTGTAGGCTGTTTTCTGTCATTAATATTGCTAGGATTAATTTTGCTTTTGTAGACAGTTTTTTATTCTTTGTAGGATGTCTCCTTTTCAAAACTGTTTTTCCTTCTTTCTTTCAGCTTCCCCTTTTGGTGCATGTTGATAAAAACATGGATATAAACAGAAGTTAAGTTAACCACCATTTCAAATAGCTCCATTACTTTAGGCCAAGCTGGGAATGAAAATATCGGGCTGCCATGAAAGAAGCTGTTGCCAGACATCCCCAGCTATCTCAGGAAGTTGTTCTCCTTTGAATACTTTTGGCCTTATTATGAAGGACAAAGCATTTCATTTGGAAAAACATGTAATTTTTCATTTTTCCAGGGTTTTTGTGGTAATTAGTAGGAGTGGGTTTTTTGTTTGTTTGTTTTTTGTTTTTCTGTTTTTTGTTTCATTTGTTTTGTTTTGTTGTTGTTGTTTGTTTGTTTTTTGTTTTTCCCACAGATAGACTAAAACCAACCAAATCATACAGGATATTTTCCATGTTACTTACCTGGTGTTCCTGTTGCATCAACTATTAAGCATTTGCAGTGAATGTTACTACCTTAGAAATTTCTCAAGTTTAAAATATCTAGTAAAAGCTTAGTATACAGAAAAGTCTTTCCACTGCTTGTATATTCTTGTTTAACCATGTTCAGTTAATATAATTACTCTATTCCCTTAATATCACTTTTTAGTTTCTATTCTATTTGCAACTTTTCTCCAGATTATGTATATTTAGTACTCTCAACTTTATTTTTCCTACAAATCCATTCTTAACCTGAAGAAGTGGATTGGATAAAGCAAATGCAAGAAGTAAAATGCCAAGCAAATTTTTTATCGCTTTAGTTGTTTTGGCTAGATTTGTCAGAATCGAGCAGCATTTGGAAAGTTCTCTGCAAAACTATAAAGCAAACGAGTGAATCTGTTATTTTAATTCTTAGGGGCTTTGTTTTTTTTTTTTTTTTTTTT
>VXAA01000325.1:0-38027 GCA_013399115.1 Anseranas semipalmata | reverse complement strand
GCGAAGCTCAACATGAGCCAGCAATGTAAGCTTGCAGCTCAGAAAGCCAACAGTATCCTGAGCTGCATCAAAAGGAACATGACCGGCAGGTCAAGGGAAGTTATTCTCCCCCTCTACTCTGCTCTCATGAGACCCCACCTAGAGGACTGCATTCAGCTCTGGAGCCCCCAGCACAAGAAAGATGTGGAACTGTTAGAGCAGATCCAGAGGAGGGCCACAAGGATGATCAGAGGGTTGGAGAACCTCTCCTGTGAAGACAGGCTGAGAGAGATGGAGATGTTCAGCCTGGAGAAGAGAAGGCACTGGGGAGACCTCACTGCGGCCTTCTAGTACCTAAAGGGGGCCTACAAGAAAGCTGGAGAGGGACTTTTTACAAGGGCCTGTAGTGACAGGAGAAGGGCTAATGGCTGTAAACTGAAAGAACGTAGATTTAGATTAGATGTATGGAAGAAATTCTTTACTATGAGGGTGCTGAGGCACTGGCACAGGTTGCCCAGAGAAGCTGTGGATGCCCCATCCCTGGAAGTGCTCAAGGCCAGGCTGGATGGGGCTTTGGGCAACCTGATCTAGTGGGAGGTCTCCCTGCTTATGGCAGGGGGGGCGGAACAAAAGGGGGGTTTTCACTAAAAAAAAACAGCTTCATTCCCAGCAATCAATTTCCCAGAAAGCTGAAACTGAACAAAATCTGTCTCATAAAAGAAAAAAAAAAAAAAAACTGTAACACCTACAATAAATGTAATAATCTCAAAATTCTAATTTTGCAAATTGAGTGTGGTTTATAAATGTGTCGTTAAATGACAGAAGATGCTATTTTTCTCACCATCCTGGGCAGGATAGATAGTAGATGACAAAGAATATGAAAATTTTGTTTCAGAACACATTTATTTATTCTAAATGTTGTACTCTGGGGGTGGCCTCAGGAGATCTCTCTCATTTTTGTTAACAATCTGGTGGGAGACCGCTCACGCAGTGCTACTCAGATGTACTCACTGCACTTAGGAGCAGTGAATCCTCAGTGCCTGGGAACAAAGAAAGACATTTCCAAGCACATTTTAAAATGCATATTATTCTGACAAGTGAATGCGTGGAACATTTCTCAAATCTAAACACTGGGAGTATTAAAGATCAGGAACGATTTTCTTATTTAAATAATGATGTTTGTAGTCTAGATGTTTACCTTAGAGCCTGACAAGCAGAGATTATTAGTGAATGGAAAGAGTATATTTACTTCACAAGGCTTTGCAGCCAAGTCTCAACCAGAACATTTTGCAGTTCATCTTCTTTCAGTCAGCAAAATTTTGTGAATTTCTAGCTATGGCTGATAAGCCAAAAGCATTTGCTGATTTTGGTTTTGGGAGGGTATATAGATGAGATGTAAAGCAAATTCTGAGGAAGCACATCTGCACTTACTGTTAAAAGGACTAGAGAGACATTTAGATGAGTTGTTAGTGATTCATTTTTAAGTAAATTCACACAGAAGAAGAAAAACAGACCTGCTAGAAGAAAGGCACACAAAACCTTTCTCCATCCTAAGATAAAGTGCAGAAAAGTGAGGCTGGAGGGACTGAAATATGGTGGATGGTGATACTCTTGAAAAGCTGATATTCCCCAAAATTACTTAGAACAGACAAGAATAGGATTAAAGCCAAGACTATGATGTACATACCTGCATAAACTATGCTGACATCCCTCAAGAAGGCTAAAACTTGGCTTATATGGATAGCTTTGTGCAGATAACACTTCTGAAATTTTGCAGGTTTCATGATTTTATGCTCTGGGATAGTCTGATGAAACCTTATCATTAGGCCAATGCCAATAAATGCAAAAGAGCTTAAGAAATGGCTAACTGAAAACTCAAAAGCTTTTGTCAGTAAGAAAACTTCTTAAAGAATTTACATATCAGAAAACAAGAACTGCAAACTATGTATACAGGGTGCAAAATGAGCTCCTCAGGCAGTGATGTTCCTTGGGTAGTGGTGATGTTGGTTATGTCTACAGAGAGTCCTGAGTAATGGAAAACATAAACATTGTAAAAAGAATGCAGAAATCATACTGAACCAGTCAAGAAAGCGGTGAGTTATTTCTAGAGCAGTGCTGCAACTGAGGAGATCTTGGGATGTACATAGGGAGCAGTGAATATAAATAGGATATTAACTTTCACATATAGCATTGTGAAGACATGCTGTAATGCTGTATCTAGTTTGGGATTTCACAGATTTTAAAAAGTAAAAGAGATTTCAGAGTAGTTTCACAAAAGGCAACAGAAACAATCAGGAAGTCTGCAGAAAAAATATATATATATATACATATATACAGTAGAATATTCTGTCTGCCTGGTCAGAATAAAAAAAAATAAAAAGAAAAAGAAAAAGAAAAAGAAATAATGGATTAACTATCTTTGTTTGATAACACACTGACGCTGATGGGCATTTAATCTTACCAAGAAAGGCATATTGCTGGCATTTGGAGCCTGACAAAATCAAATCGGAAATAAGGTATCTATCTTCTTAGCAATGACAGTGATTAACCAGGCATGGATTTCCCAGAAAGTCTTTTCCTCTCCCTCCTTTGTATTAGCACACTGAGATTCTGCATATGATCCTACATTAAAAACACAGCTGCAGCCAAGAGCTGCACAGCCCTCCTGCCACTGCTGCAACTTCTCCCATGTTGAACCACTGAAACAACACAACATCAGATGCTCTCCTGGAGCATCTTACTGGAAAAATGTATTAACCAAATTATGCTTTAGTTAAGTTCAAATTACTGGTGTTCAACAGAGGTGTAGCAATGTGGGACTTAAGGGCCTGCAATGTGCAATAATTCATATGAGATACGAATTCATATGAGCCTTGAGCAGCATGAATCTCTGAAGATAATTTGTCCGCTCTTGTCAGCCTTCAAATACTTTTCAGTTTCTGAACAGGAGTATGTTCTACAGAAAGTTATGATCTGTTTCTTAGAACTTTTTACTCCTGTACACCTGCCACTGTTTCAAGCTGCTGTTAGTCTTCATGGGTTACAGCATCTTTCCAAAGATCACCAAGGTTTTATTTGCCCTGCAATACAGGACAGGCCCTCTCTCCTGCAGGTAGCTCTCTCTGTCTGCAACCCAATACAGTAATTAAGGAAAGGTTTTCTTTTTGAAGGGTGGATAGCTGACTGTTCACCCAGCATACCCTTCACCCCACCCACTATCCTCTTCAATTTAACGTTCTAGTTTTCCAGTAAACTGCAGACACCTCTTCAGTGCCCAGCCAACTTCAAACCAACACCAACTATCACCATTGGAAATAGCAATTCCTGGCACAGTGACATTGAAGGTACAACTGTAGCCTGAAGCTTTTCATTGGAATTCAACTTTAAATTAGGTACTAATTATAAGACTCTATGTACAGAGTAGGTTCTGGAAACAGAATATGTTGTGCTTGAGGTCAATTTTGTAGGTACAAATTTTTCAGGCTTAATGCATCTAGAAAGAAGGAAGGCTGAATTCTCATGGATGAAAACTTATTTTTAAAAATAAAATCTTAATATTTAAGCTGCTCTTTGGAAAGCAATACCAAGACTCCTCTGAAGCAGATGATCATGAGGTGTAGGAAGTTTTTTTTCAGGACAGGTTTTACATTGCAATCCCTGGTTTGACTTTGCACTGAAGTCATGCCAGCTTTAGTTAAACAGTCTTGAAGTTTAGTATCACTCTTGCTGCAGCAGCATAAAGCTACTGAAGGGTGATAAAAGTATGGAACATTTTCTCATCTCCCCTTTAGGATGAGGCTAAATAGTATAGGGCTCCTCAGCTCAGGAAGGGGACAACAGGAAGGATGGAGAATGGGCATATGGTCAATCTATTTCTTGTGACAAAACAGCCAGGTGGCACCCAGTGAAATTAGCAAGCTCCAGATTTAAAGGTGACACAATGAGGAACCTTTTGACACAATGTGCTTTAAACTATGAAACGCTCTGTTCCAGGATGCTGTGTGTTAAAACGTCCTAAAAAAACAGATCAGAAGACTCTTGGAAGATTGACCAATCAGGAAATGTTAAACATGAAACAGTCTGGATGCAGCAGCACAGGAAGTTCCTAAACTTCCTATACAGGTGTATTAGAGAAGAGATCACTCTGTACTTGCTGTGTTTCTCAAACACATTTCTTAGATATCCACATCTGACCACTGCTTGAGACAAGGTGCACGAACACATCTGGGGTCAAATATTTGGTCAAACTGTGTCATCCTCATAATCACATCACCAGCTGCAGTATCCTTATGAGAGCATACTTATTGTAAAAAAAATAGATTTTTTTTTTTAACTTCCACTGGACCACACAGAATCTGAGTTCATTCACCGTGATCTCAGAGTGAATTTTTTCAGTGAAATATTGAGAAATCAATTTGTCTATGTACAGAAGAAAGAACATCCACATCAGGAAATAGTCTAGTGTGCTTATGTTTATGAGATAAAAACCTACTTATGAGTTTTGGGTTAAAAATTAAAGGAGATATCAGCTTTAGGCAACTCAAAATGTAAGCAAAAATTTCAAATTTAAGCTCACTTCTTTCAGTCTCAGGCAATTCTCTATTAAAATTTAACTATGATTTTTCTTCCAAAATCATGTGTTTATAACAAGATAGAGAACTTATAGCTTAGGCAGGTTCAGTCAATGGAGTAAAATCAATACCATTAGCCTAAAAGGTCTGTCTAGCCTGTACATCATAGGAGTTGAGAAGGAACAAGGCCTCTAAAACAATTCTCTTACCACAAGGGTTTTGAACAGATTTCTCCAGAGACTGATGAAAAAATGATTTCAAATACAGGTACTTTTTAGAGGGTGCAGCATATTCCTCTCCTTCTTTTTCCCTATTTGGGAAAAAAAAAAAATAAAAAAAGCTTTTTTAAAGGAACATTTTAGAGAAATGCATTTTTTCCTTGCCATTAATTGTGTATTTCTCTAAGGTAAGCATTTCTGCTGCCTTCAGTTAACATAAGCTTCAAAAAAGCTTAATGATACTAATGATTTCAATAAATTAGATTTTTTCCCCTCTAAATCAATTCGTAAAGCTCCCTACAGTTACAATTGGAATTTATTTGGAACTTCATCTTAACAGAATCAATATTTATCAGGTTTCTGAAATTTTTCCAAGCTTGTTTATGCAAGAAATATTTTTCTATTACTGCATTTCAATGCAAATAAACAAACAAATTCCACAAGTTATTTTGAAAAGAAACAAAAACAAACATAGAATGAGAATGCTAAGAAAGGAAAAGGACTAATTTTCTGATACAAAATTCCTAAATAATAAGCATGCTTTTCTAAATATCTCAAAGTACAATATTTCTCCTGAAATTAGACTATGCTGAGTTCTTTGTATCAGACCACCAATGACATTTAGCAGGCTTACAGAAGTATACAGTTTTCAGAAAAAAAAAAAAAAAGTGATTTAATTGGATTAATGTAATTTAGTTTTCTGAAATCAATATGTGAAGGTTTTTATAAGAAACAATATTTTACAGAATTTAAACATATTCTTTTTTTTTTTTTTTCTGGGGGACATTTTGTGTTGTAATGTTTTTAGAGTGATACATGATCAGAGAAATTGTAATCAATTATTTGTTACAATTTGCCATGCTGGGAACTTATTTTTCATAAACTACAATACCTATAAGTTCAGATGGTCATATTTTAAGATCTAACATTAAAAAAAAAAAAAAAAAGACTCGAAAAACAATATAGCAGCTAGGTAAACTTTACTATTGTATTAAAGGAACTGTTAATAGCAAGGGAAACAATTTCAGATCTTTTTAATGACAGAATATAGAGATAATTACCTTGTGGAGAAATGCTTCAGTCTTGCTTTATATTCAAGACTGTCAAACGAAATATAACAAGTAATTTTAAAATTCTTCCATAAATAAGGAAAGCTGAACCCTCATATGCAATCTTTAAGAGAAAATAGCAGTTTAGCCGTAGTCTGTCTTTCTGCATCATGCAGAATATGAACCAGGCAAATATTAGTTCTTATTTTCTACCATCTGTTAAACTGTACAGACCTGATATCTCCCTTAGTATACATCATCAGTAACAAATGAGGGTACACTTTTAAAGTTTAAAATGTTTGTGTTTCTGAATGTTCTTAATAGTGTCCTAATGTAGCCTTGCAAATAATAATGTTGGCAATGGTTTCATTTTGAATGGAATGATAATAATATGAAACCACTATTGAGTGACTTACATAACAAATAAGAATAATGCTGTGGAACATTTTTGCTATTTCCTTACCAGACATATTTATCAGTCATACTCACATTGACTGCCAAAAACGAATTTCAACAGTTTTACTCATAAAAGCTATTCTAAAAATATCTTTAGGAGCACTGTTCATGATGTCTTACATCTATCCGCTGTGATCAATAAGAAAACTTTTGCAAAAACTACAGTAAAGCTTGTATCAATTATTCTAATTTTTCACAGATGCTTTTCTCCCAATTCTGGAAAGTGCAAAGGCAGTTCTAATTCAGAAACATCTAGACTCACTGTTGAGCATCATCAGCCCTGTCATTGTCAGCATCACAAGCCATGTATTGATGAGAAAATTACGAGATAATTCTTATATCTGTCCTTAAGTCTTGGTCACTTTCTGTATTATTCAGTGGCAGTTCATATAATAAAAGTATCTAGCTCTAAAGCTAGACAAATATATGACATAAAATCTCTGAAACCCAAGAGCTTGAGTGCCTCTGGGAATTCCTGATGTGTTTCTTTCAGGCAAGCTGGAGTTATACTGAAAATAAATTTTAAACTCACTATTGACTGAACTTTTTCAATAGTACAAAACTATTATTTACTCATAGGCACTAATGAACCTTTCCATAATTTTTTTTCTTTTTATTATATTTTCTTAAAGAGGTCATAAGAAGAAAAGCTGAACCTTGAGGTTGTACTTTGTTTAAAAAGTCTCAAACATTAAGCTTTATGCATGATTTTATTTCTCATTGCAACTTAGTGTAGCTTTAGGAAAACACAATATGTGGACTTATTTATTTCAGAGGTTTGGGGGCATATATATATTTTTTAAGGTGGGTTTCCTCTGACTGAATTCAAAACCGAAAACAAGATTTAGTCAATTACATTGCACAGAGTTTGTAAAAGTAAGGTGAAAATGTTTTCTAATAATACCTATATCTTCAGAGTGAAAAATGTGAGTGCCGATAGGAAAGAAATGATAAAATGGCAGATAAAATTCCATGAAAAGAAGTGATATGTTCAACAACAACAACAAAATGTTTATATATGCAAGAAATGAGAATTTGAGATATAATAGGCAGCACTATGAAAATGTCATTTCAGTGCTCAATAGCCACTAAAAAAAAAAATGAAATGGAATTTTAAGAATTACTGGAATTTGGGGAAAAAAATTATACTTCTGTATGATGCTCTGTATCTTGAAAATTATTTTGTTTTCCTGAGGACATAGCAGAGCTGGGGAAAGTACACGGGAAAAGAAAAAAAAAAAAAAATGAAAAAAAAAAAAAAAGGAGGTATGCTTAAAGATATGGAAAGACTTCTGCATAAGAAGCCAGTGAATTTGTCAAGACCAGGACCAGAACACTTCAGGCTGTAAAAGAGCAACTTGAGGGAAAGATAGCAGAGGTTCACAAAATCATGAGAGACATTGAGAAGGTGAGTAGGGACACAACCACTGTCTCTTTCAAAACATAAATTAATGGGTATCAAATAAACCAGCAAGAAGCAGATTCAAAGCAAAGCAAGGACATATTTCTTCCTGTAAGATCTTCCTAGTAAGATGGCTAGCTGTGAAATCTCACAGTAGGATATTTTATATACTAAATGTACACAGGTTCAGAAATGACAGAACATATTCAGGGAGGAACAGTCTGCTGAGGACTGTTAAATATGAAGATATTATCTCTGGAGCAAGAAGTCCCTGAGCCATAAATCATTGGAGGTTGTGAACATACGACTGTATACTGGACATGTGTTTTGTTTTTTCCCTGTGGATCTATGCTGGAGTCACTTGCAGATGCAGATCTGGAGGGAATTCTTCTCCCACCTGCCCTGGTTGTTTTATACAGAAGTCCTACAGATTGACTCAGGGGCCCCCTGTGGTGTCACAGCAGACATTTGCTTTATATTCAAGATTGAGAAATGAAATATCACCTATAACTCTAAAATTCTTTAGAAAGACATCCCAGAGGTCTTTGTGGAGGTTTCATGAGAGTCCTTCAAAGAGACCTGTCATGGTAACTGACAGCATGGTCCAAATCAGAGTATCTTCACAGAGGGGCACATGTTTGGGTCTGTGCCAAGTTTCCCAAAGTTTCTATCACAGTAGTCAAGAGACTTACAAAAAAACAAAACAAAACAAAACAAAACAAAAACAAAACAAACAAAAAAAAAACCACACCCTGTGCCTACAGTAGATTCATATCTCCAAACAATAGACACAAAGCAAATTTGAATGCAATCCTGGGCTTAAGTTCAAGATGAAATATAGATTTAGCTGTGATTTTAAATATTAGCATTATATTAACATAGTTCCATGTTTAATTACTAGTATACGTATAACAAGATATATAACAAGATAATAAATAAGCTGTTCAGTTTTCTTTAAGCTGGATACTAAGATGTTAGCAAACATTATAAGAAAAGGAAAATGAAGTGTGAATCAGGTAGGAGAGAGGGCTCTAGCCATCATATATGGTTTGAAAGATAACACGTGCAAAGAACGAAAAAGAAAATGAAAGTGTTTTCTACCTTTCCCATTTGAACAAAGTACAAGCAAGAAGTGCAAGGTGAAATCAGGGAGTCAACATGAGGTGCTGAATCAAAGGGCTCTCTTCGGATGAAGCAAAAGCAGTAGCCAACAAAGCCAGCAAGAAGGTCATTGCCTGAATGATTTGAAGAAGGGCTGGATAGGGGGAAGAAGGTAAAGGGTATGGTTTGTAATCTTGTATTCTGAACAAATTGAGGAATTTCTAGAAAAAAGATATACATTTTTTTGATACTAAGAATGAAGAAGATTTGCCAGCTCTTGAACCCCAAATAAAAGAAAAACAAAAAGGAAGACATTGACAGAATAATCAGAGGTTGCAATTCCCCAAGCTTCTTGCAGTATTGGAAAAAAAAAAAATCCTTAAAGACATAGCACTTTCTGCTAACTTTAATGTACAAGAGCTCCTTTTAGTAAGCTTAGGGCATATTTTATCGTATTTATTTATTTATTTATTTATCTATTTATTGTATTGCCAGTGGTTATGATTCTCAATATTCCACAGCACTTCTTTTTTTATGGTGTGCTTGTAACCTCAGAGGTGTGATATTTCAGCATGATTATTCCCTTTGCAGAGTAATCCAGAGCAGAAAGAAAAGCTTACACCTCTTCCATCAGAAATATCAAAACATCCTTCTGGTATGTTTTATGTTGCATGCCTTATAAAATAACAATTCATAATTAAAAGAGAGCAAGTTTATATTTCATAAAATATACAGAATGAAACTCACAGTAAATAATTACAATTTTTTTATTATCTCCTCCAAAACTGAAGACCAATAAAATTTTCATAAAGGTAAACAACTGTAAAAGAAGCAATCTTAAAAGGAAGTATCCAGTATAAAGGGTTTAACATTGATTTCAAAATATAGCTCTTTCTTTTGTTCACTAATGAATCGTAAAATATCAGGTTCCTCAACTGCCAGAAACTTATTGATGTACACTGCAGACAATGAATATAGAATAACAATTTAAATGTAACTAAAATATTAGTTTTTATAAATACCATGAATAGGTCTTTGATACTGAAATCACAAAACTTTTATCACAGAAAGTTGTTTTTTTACAACACACATGACATTGTTACTTTGATTTTCATAAAACATCTCTTACAATGTTCTGAAAATGCATAATCCTTTAAAAAAATATATATGCAAACTTCTACCCAGAGAAGGCTGTATGCAGCCTCAAAGTCATTTCTTAGCCTCACCCTTGCTGTGTACAAATGCAGTTTGGAAATCCCAGGCACAGGGATAATGGGATTGTTCATTTCCCACACTATGTAGTCTATGACCTAACTGATATTTTTTCCCCAGACTGTAGAAAATATGGAGGAAGGAATTATTCTATCAGAAAAAAAAAAAAAAAAAAGAAAGTCAAGGAAGCTTAAGACATAGAGGAAAGAGTCATTGACAGGAGGCACAAGCCCTGGGAATGGTGTGGGGCAGGGTTTGATTGGTACTAGTGCCACAAAAATGGTCACCGATTTGCATTCAGAGAGAATTTGGAGTAGACATAATGGTGGCACAATACTAATGCAAAACAAAAAATAAATAAATCACACACATACAGAAAACAAACAAACAAGCAACAACAAAAAACCCTACCCTAGACTGGGATTAAGTCAGAGAGGAGCCCACAACAAGGGCTGAAAGTATGAGTTGCTCTAGAAAAGCTGGAGCTGGGGGCAGAAGTTAATTTCCATTACTGCAACAATTTGTACTGTTAAGAAAAGAACTGTCAGGTGATTAGGGACCGAGTCTTCTTCTTCTGACCAGAAAGTCTATGCATAATGGAGAAAATCTTTGCTATTACATTTTACATCTGATAGATTTCTGCCTTCACTTACACGTGTATCTTCCGCTATTTTGGTAAAATTATAATTTAGCTCTAGTGAGATCTCAGAAGAGGTCAGAGATGGGTAGGCTCTGTGATAAGCAGCATTTGGTATCCTACAAAGGAATACACATCATTAGAGTTAGTGTTGGGCTTAGAACTGGAGTGGGAGAATAGGAAAAATGAGCAGAAAAGAAGACCAAGTGGAATGAAGTGGCTTGTTGAAGAGTGGATGGTTCCTGCTTATACCTGTGCGGGAGGAAATGGATCCTTCAAAATTATGCCACTGTCAGATAATACACTACAACAAGTTTTACCTCCCACATGACAAAAAGTCCATGCCATATCAGGTGGCACCACTGGGGAAGTTCCTTATCCTCTTGGGTGGAGCATCTCCATGTGTGTATGTGTCAACATACAGCATGTACATTGAATTCAAGGTTCAATAATGGGCGCTGTATTACAAAGGTTGTATTACAGGAACAGAAAAATATTCTCCTACAGGCATGAGAGGGATATATTAAATTACTTCTCACTCATTCTTCTTAGACTCTGGATAAGAGACTCTGTTCATATCAAAATAACAAATGGGAGGTCAAAAACTGGGCAAAGTGTCTTGCTGTATTTGCTGACTTCTTCAGACATGAAGGTTTTGATTTTATCTGTGATTTTATCCATGAAATGATGTGGTGAAGGATGATCAGGGACAGCAGAAGACTGTAATTACTATCAATGAATATCTCATAATTCATTTCAGGAAAAAAAAAAAAAAAGGAAAGAAAAGAAAAAAAAAAGAATTCAGAGCATTAACCATGAAGCTAATGCAGAACCTACTACAAATTACATTATGTTCTTACCTGCTATTGCGATGAAAAGAACTCAAGATAAACAAAGAAATAATGGGAATGAGTTATTTGTAGGAAGAATGCATGTCTTTAGTTGTCTGGACTATCATTATTCTCGTTTTCCACCTTGCAAAATACTACAAAGAACAGTCACTATGTAGAGGTATAATCATGATACTTGCAACCAGGTTGTCTAATAAATACAAGTCTCAACTTCATTAAACTGTGTGAGATTATCTTGGTAAAGGACAGAGGAGGAGATATTTCAATTTTACAAAAGAGGAAGAGAAAGAGAAATGTTTAATGACAAAAGCACAACTTTGAAGGGACTACTGCTAGCTGTTGCAAATTATTTGTATAAAAGTCAAACACAGGAACAAGTGAGCATGGATTGAATGAAAAGCAGCTCTAGAATCTACCCAGAATATTAAAGCAAAAATAAACAAAGACACATATAATCCCAGGAAATTTTAAAGTATTTGAGTATGAGCTCTGTTTGCAGCAAAAAAAATAAGGGTAAAAATGAAGTCTTAGATGTTAAGGTTTTATTCTTATCCTGCAATATTGTATATTACTATACTTTCTTATCTCATGGTGAATAAAATCCCCTGGTGCTCCAAAGATACTTTTGCCTTTTTAGATTGAAAGAATAAACAAAACAGAATATTACTAGATCATCAGTTCTATGGCATAGAATATTTCCAAAGAGGAAGAGTAAGGCTGCAATGGTGCACCACTTATTTTGATATCCTTAGCTTCAAGCCTGTAGTAACATGGATGATGAATCACTCATCCATCACCTTAGGAAGCAAGTCTTCCTGGTGAATCAAATTATAACAGACAGGGGTTTTAGCAAGTCTGCTTAGTAGATTTAAGTGGCAGAGAGAATGTGATGAATAATGGAACTTTCTCTACAGACCAAGCCCTCCAGCATCGTGCTGTAGATACGTCTTGGACTGAGAACTGAATTCTTGGAAACTCCACAACCTCTCTGGGCAACCTGTACCAGTGCTCCATCACCTGCACAGTAAAGTGCTCACTGATGTTCAGACAGAATCTCTTGTGTTCCAGTTTGTACCCATTGCCTCTTGTCCTGGCACCACTGAAAAAAACATGGAAAGCTCTGAGCACGGAGCTCTTGTCCCTGAAAACTGAGCGAGCCCAAGCTCAGGACACATTTCTGAAAAATCACAGCCATCTCAGCCATCTATCAGTTATTCTTGTCATGGGGGGTTCCCCTTACATACCTGTCAGTTCTTGGTCCACTTCCTCCTTATGGTCCAGAACTCACAGGCACAAAATTGAAATATCTTTTGCAGCAACAGGAATAATATTTTCCATAGCATCCTTCTACACTCTTTTTTTTTTTTTTACCATTAGGCATAATTTTCCCCAACCTGTTTCCCCAGATCCTACTACAAAACAGAGGGCAGTAGAAGACTCTCTGCCCAGCTCCAGAAACAACTTCAGCAATATTCTGAGATATTTGTCATTCTTCTGTTACTTCACATTAAAATATTAAAGGCCTGTCACTAAATTCCTTTGCATGCTTTTACATTACCTTCTTTGATTTTACCATGGGAGTTCTTCTCTCTCCTTCTTAGTGTTCGGTTTACACATTATGTAGCAGGATTATTAGTCTTTTTACATGGTGTTAAATTTTGCTGAATTTGTGACTTATTAGGGTCTAGAGGGGAAGCTGTATGAGGACTGGCTGAAGTCTCTTGGTTTGTTCAGCCCAGAGAAGAGGAGGCTGAGGGGAGGCCTCATGGCGGCCTGCAGCTTCCTCATGAGGGGAACGGGGGGGCAGGTGCTGATCTCTGCTCTCTGGTGACAGCGACAGGACCCGAGGGAACGGCACGGAGCTGTGACAGGGGAGGGTCAGGCTAGGTGTTAGGAAAAGGTTCTTCACCGAGAGGGTGGTCTGGCACTGGAACAGGCTCCCCAGGGCAGTGGTCACAGCACCGAGCCTGCTGGAGTTGAAGAAGCCTTTGGACAATGCTCTCAGAAATAGGGTCTGATTTTTGGGTGGTCCTATGTGGAGCCAGGAGTTGGACTCAGTGATCCTTGTAGGTCCCTTTCAACTCAGCATATTCTATGATTCTATGAATTACTTGCTTCCCTTAAATGATTAAAACCGCACAGGATATAGCAAAGAAGATTACCTGTTGTTTATTAGCACAGCTGTGAAGCTATAGTCTGATATGACACTGGCCAATTTGTTTTATAGTCTTTGCACAAAAAGGATATGTCTGTTGAACTGTGAGTATTCTCTTATGGCTCCTGGAAAACATACTGGACATGATATTGAAGAAAGATATGTTACTCACCATTCAGAAAGAAAGATATGTTACTCACTATTCAGAAGCATGAAGCCTAAGTGTCAGCAAAACTAAAGATTTTACCAATAAAGACCTACTTTTAATAGACAAAATAAGACTTAGATATCGAGGCATACATGCTAAACATGAGAAAATTATGGTTAAGATTAAGAAAGAAAAAAAAAATCGCATAAATCTGAAAACCATTCTGAATAAAAACAAGTGTCAGTTTATTTGAAAAGAAGAATGTACCTTTTATACTATATATTATTGATATACACACATATGTGAGAATGAATACATTGGTAGATAACCAACAGTGTTTTTCATCTGTATTGAAGAAAATTTTCTAATAAATACAGTGGATTTATCTACCAAGCTCAGTTTTGTTTCAGTCAACATAAATTCCTATGCTTTTCACATCACTTTAATATTTGAGCATCTTACATGTTCAAGTGCTTTGTGAGAAGAAGATATTGATTTCTTAAAACATAGCAGAAGAGAGAAAAGCCTTTTTCAGTTGTTTTTAATTTACAGATGAAGGAGCAGATGAAGGGATTAAAGATCCCCGAGGATTTAGAGTGAAAGTATTTCACATCCAGGCCCATATTTAAAACGCTTGTGATTTGCTGATTTTCAATGTTACATTTTCCATTCACAGCCTTGCTTAATGGTGACAAAAAGCAACAGGTGACCACTGTGCACCATCTGTATGTGATGTTCCATGATAGGTCAGATATTTCCATTTATGTGTTCTGTAAAATACATGTATCACAGTCTGCAAGGATAAAAAGAAGGTTCTTTATGTTGCTAAAAGCAATTTTTCATCAATATGTATCAAACATTCGAATGTTTGCTTTCTTTGCCATTTTTCCTCTGCCCTTTTATATATTTTGTTTCCTTTTAATGCAGCCAAAATGTTTTTCAAAAATGGAAAAGTCAATCTTGCAAAGTGCTGAGGTTCTTCAGGGGAAGTTCAGGACACTTAACATCTTTTCCAGTTACATTACAAAATTTTCCCTCTCTGATTACCTGACCAGCCATGGAAATTTTAACGGGATAAATGTTCACCTTGACAGCAGTTAATTACAACTTCCCACTCACCTCTGCACAGCATTAGTTTCTATTTGTTTAATAGTTATCATTACAGCAAACCAAAAAAATTTACAGCATTATATTTTCAGTTTCTATGCTACACTCTGAAAATTCAAGGCTTAAATCATCTCTCTTTTGCTGTAAAGAGCTAGCTAATGTTGCACCAGCTTTCACAGTATTCTGTATACAATTTAGTATATAAGTTCTGTTTAAGTTTCTCATGCTTATGAGTTCCGGGGTTACACTGTTGACTCTGACAAAAAATGCAACTTCAGATGATTTATGGGTTTCACAAAAGCTTATATTAGTTCAAAACTTTGCTAAATTCACACATGGGTGAACCTAACTAACTATTTTAAATTTGCAAAGCTCAAAGAATTGCTTCATTGCAAATTCACAAGCTGCTTATGTATGTGAGGTTGATTTGTTGCTTTTTTTTTTTCACTCAAGGATGTGTATTTTTCCCTTCTAACTTTTTTTTTTTTTTTTTCCAGTGAGTTTGAAAATACTAGAAGGAATGTTGTACATGTATGGGAGAAAAACAACCTTCGAGTACCTTCCTAGATGGGTGTAAGGTATACATTTTTTCCACAGTGATGTTATTTTCATTGATTCATCCCTTTTATCAATGTAACTAAGCCTATATTTACATTGCACAGCTGATAAGCTGGGACTAAGTGATGAACCAGCCTTCTGAGCAAGCCTGTGTGCCCTCCAGGACTCAACTGAAAGAATAGAAGGAATCTGCACGGAAAACTGAGCTGAAAGGTTTAAAATGACTTTTTTAAAGGTTTAAACAGTTTCTTAGTTTCTGGGCAGTGCCTGACCATGTGATTGCACTTCCATCTCTGCGTTGGCAGGACCCAGCCCCTTTGGCTCTGCACAGGAGAGCCCTCAGGAAGAAGGACTCATGCAGACACCTCCTGCTGTTGGCTGAGAGGTGACACCGACAGCCTGCTGGCTCTCTGCTCTTGGTTGCTGCTTGCCAGCTCAGGTGTACAGCTGTGTGGCTATGAACTGGGGCTGCCCGTGGTGATCTGGGCTCTGTCTCTACCCTGTGTACAGAGCCTGGGCCAACACAGTGCAGGGGAGCCTGACTCAGGTTATTCATTCTCACCTCTTTTTAGCCCTTGCTATTTTACTCTGCTGACACTCTGTTTTGGCTGCCTGTTATATCACTGCTCTTTTGTTTTCCAGAGTTAGTTCTCAGAAGAATGTAAGCCTAATAATGTTGGGTTAGTAGGTCTCTGATCCAGGTTATTGCTTTGGAAGACTAATGATTGGTTTGATTAAAATTTAAGGGTATTAAAATAAGTGAACTGGCCATCTCACATTTAGTGTTTCAAAGGGAGGAATTAAAAAAATAAATGAGTTTTTTTGTTTTTTATATCTAAGTGAAAAGCTACCTGATTAGTTTAAATGGCTTTTTTTTTTTTTCAGAAATATTCCCATTAGTTTCTAACATCTTAATTTTTCATTGTAATATCTGAATTTCCCAGAATTTTTAACAACTTAAGATAAAAACCCATGTCCTTTTCATTGCTTTCATTGCTAGGACTCTCAGTGTAAAATAATTCTCCAGTAAGTGCAGGCAGGTGTTGACAATAAAATTGCCCACTACCACAACAGATAGATAAAAGAGAATGTCTATAGCCAGCTCTGACTAAAGTCAATGGCAAACTCATATCTCTGTGTGAACAAATAGCATTATATATTGAACATATGTGACAAAGAGCAGACTTTGGCTGTTGAGTGTAAAAGACTTCAGTCAGGAAAGTGGGAGAAAATCAGCAAGAGTCTTGGAGAAGAAGTCGATACATCATCTGACCTCTCTCCAACATCCTCTCTGTCTCAGGCAAGATGAGACAACAAAAGAAACTCTCTCCAGATGGCTGGGAAAACTGACAGGGTGATTGCCTAAAGAATTATGTGTCTTATTATGGGGTGCAGGTGAAAGGGAATTTTGGGACTACATCAAATTTATTTGGGGATGTTTTAAGCGTATTTTGCAAATGTGCAAAATTTATTATGAGAAGTTTAGGGGAAGGATTAAAGGCAGGGATCAAGGTGAACTGGAGAGGAACAAGCATACGAAAAGAGAGGGAAAAAGGGATAAAAACGAAGGAGACTGGCCAGGCGCTGCCTGCGGCAGCTGCTATGTCATCCAGGTGTCCAACATGAGCACCTGGAGACACCCCTACTGCACGTCTGTGCATCGCTCCAGGAGCTGACATCCCCCAGCAACCAGACAGGAGGGACAGGATGGGACCACTGCATTCATCACATCTGTGAGTGCTATTTGTGCTTGTGTGGGTGCCAGCAGAGGCACCTCTTTCTGCTTCAGTGGAGCTCTTGGCCACTTCATGTCATCAGGTACACATGCTTGGCCTTGGTACTGGATGGACTCAGGGCTGGTCAGCCTGCACAGCCTGCACTGAAAGTATCCTGCTGGATTCAGCTACCTCTAGCAGCTGGCAGGCAGACTTTTAAAAGAAAAAAAGAAGTAATAAGAACTGCACTGAACTAAGTTTCCATGCCAACATTAAACATATTTAGGACTGTATATCTTCACACCTACCAGTGATAACTGATTTATCACTGCTGTGAATGTTTTCTCATTATGCCAAAGCTGTAAATAATACAAGTAGGCTAACCTGTGCGAGGCCTGATTTTACAAATTTTGTGCTCAACACAACCTCTAAAAACTATAAAACCCTCTCCCAATAACAACGCTAATGCGATGAATCAGGATATTTTTCTCAACTTTCCCAAGGCTGCTATTTAATATAGTCTGCATATTCCTCATCCTTCCAAACATGTTTGCAGCTCCATTAGGCTGTTTAATTCAGGTTTGCACTATTTGTCTACATGTCCAGTCCTGCATGGCTACACCACTTGGATCATTCCTAATTGCTGTATGTGAAAGTCACTCACTGCCTTCCAGTTGTGTGGTCTTTTATGTCTAAAACTTAAAAAAGACAACACCTAATAAGGTTTGTAGGGATGACTGCTACAAAGTAGTTCACATGTATAATGAATGGTGGTATCCAGTACTGTGTGCTGTGCCCCTCTCCATACACCTCACCCACAAGATGCCATTTATGTACCTTATACTATGTACTTTTGACATTGATGAGATATCTAAAGCACATTCCTCATGAGCCAGACACTATAACAGACAGAATCACAGAATCACACAGAATCGTTCAGGTTGGAAGAGACCTCCAAGATCACCTAGTCCAACCTATGACCTAACTCTAACAAGGCCCACACTAAACCATATCTCTAAGCTCAACATCTAAACGTCTTTTAAAGACCTCCAGGGATGGTGACTCAACCACTTCCCTGGGCAGCCCATTCCAATGCCTAACTACCCTTTCGGTAAAGAAGTTTTTCCTAATATTCAACCTAAACCTCCCCTGATGCAACTTTAGCCCATTCCCCCTCGTCCTGTCACCAGGCACATGGGAGAAGAGACCAATCCCTACCTCACTACAGCCTCCTTTAAGGTACCTGTAGAGAGCGATAAGGTCACCCCTGAGCCTCCTCTTCTCCAGGCTGAACAACCCCAGCTCCCTCAGCCGTACCTCGTAAGACTTGTTCTCCAGACCCCTCACCAGCTTCGTTGCCCTTCTCTGGACTCTCTCGAGCACCTCCATGTCCTTCTTGTAGTGAGGGGCCCAAAACTGAACACAGTACTCGAGGTGCGGCCTCACCAGAGCCGAGTACAGGGGGACAATCACCTCCCTAGTCCTGCTGGCCACACTGTTCCTGATACAAGCCAGGATGCCGTTGGCCTTCTTGGCCACCTGAGCACACTGCTGGCTCATATTCAGCCGACTGTCAACCAGCACACCCAGGTCCTTCTCTGCCAGGCAGCTTTCCAGCCACTCATCCCCCAGCCTGTAGCTCTGCCTGGGGTTGTTGTGCCCCAGGTGCAGGACCCGGCACTTGGCCTTGTTAAACTTCATACAGTTGGCCTCAGCCCATCGGTCCAGCCTATCCAGATCCTCCTGCAGAGCCTTCCTACCCTCGAGCAGATCGACACACGCACCTAACTTGGTGTCGTCTGCAAACTTACTGAGGGTGCACTCGATCCCCTCGTCCAGATCATCTATAAAGATATTAAAGAGGACCGGCCCCAGTACTGAGCCCTGGGGGACGCCACTAGTGACCGGCCTCCAACTGGACTTGACTCCATTCACCACGACTCTTTGGGCCCGGCCACCCAGCCAGTTTCTAACCCAACGAAGGGTACGCCAGTCCAAGCCACGAGCAGCCAGTTTCTTGAGGAGAATGCTGTGGGAAACGGTGTCAAAAGCCTTACTGAAATCGAGGTAGACCACATCCACAGCCTTTCCCTCGTCCACTAAGCGCGTCACTTGGTCATAGAAGGAGATCAGGTTCGTCAAGCAGGACCTGCCTTTCATAAACCCATGCTGACTGGGCCCGATCGCCTGGTTGTCCCGCAAGTGCCGCGTGATGACACTCAAGATAATCTGCTCCATGAGCTTCCCTGGCACTGAGGTCAAACTAACAGGCCTACAGTTCCCCGGGTCCTCCCTCCGGCCCTTTTGTAGATGGGCATCACATTTGCTAGCCGCCAGTCATCTGGAACCTCCCCTGAGAGCCAGGACTGCTGATAAATGATGGAAAGCGGCTTGGCCAGTTCCTCAGCCAGCTCTCTCAGTACCCTCGGGTGGATCCCATCGGGCCCCATCGACTTGCGTACATCCAAGTGCTGTAGCAGGTCGCCAACCATTTCCTCGTGGATTACGAGGGCCACATTCTGCTCCCCATCCCCTTCCACCAGCTCAGGGGACTGGGTATCCGGAGAACAACTGGTCTTGCTGCTAAAGACTGAGGCAAAGAAGGCATTAAGCACCTCAGCCTTCTCCTCATCTCTTGTCACTAAGTTTCCCCCCACATCCAGTAAAGGATGGAGATAACTTTTACTCATGTTAAGTAGCACGTTATCTAAAATATTCTGTTGATATCAGAAAGTCTTTCTGGGAACTAAGTACCAAACTATCTAGCTCTCTGGGAATATTTCAGTCTAATTATTTCCATTCTCCCAAGAAAAGAGTATGAGGAGTGTTTTTATTTTTTTTTTCTTCCCTCACTGGAATCCTGATTCTGCAGGAATTTATAGAGGAAAATGAAGGATTAGGGACTATTTTTATTTCCTACTTGTGCTGAATGCCATTCTGAAGTTCAGTCACTGATCATTGAATATGGTCAGAGGAATAATGCCTCTGCTTTAGAGGCATACACACACAAAGTGCTAAGGTTAATGTGCAAGGCATAAAAAAGTTGGTTATATCCATACAATGCCTTTCAGTCAACAAAGCAAGGATTGAATCAATCAATACAAGCAATGTTCTTGAACTACTGTAAAACAATAGGAAGTGAATATATCCATATATACATATAATTTGAGATTATGATACATGGAAGTCATCATGCTGCAGAACAACTGCCAAATGTCCTCTTTGGGATGGAATGTAACTCATACGTGCTATTATTTTTACAAAGGAGACTTGCAAACCATTATCATTAATAAAACACCTGCCTTCTGCTTTTTTATTTCCTTCTGATGGCGGTGCACCTGTTCAATAGATTTTACTACTCTCACAGGTTCTTCTAAAATGTGCAGCTATCTTTGTATGAAGTTGCCATGATACTTATGATCTTCTCCTGAAAAGTATGCTTTTGTGACCTCTGTGGCACCTGAATACTAAAAGGCAGATGAGTAGTACAACTTCAAAGACCAAAAAGGGGGAAGAATCATGTGAGACCCCCCCCCCTCAGATGCTAATACAAAAGGAGCATATTTTCCTGCTCTCATGCTTAGAAGATGAGGAACAGGATTATAATCATAGATAGATAGTAGTAACCACACCTTTGTAAAACTATGTCAGCTAATACTCATACTCACTAAAATCTATATATTTTTAGCCTGCAGACGGATCCTAAACCATTTTGCATCAGAACAAAAGACCTCACAATTACAGGACTTCAGTCATTCTCGTAGTACCTCTCATGGACAGAAAAGCATTGGAGTTCTTAAATGAGCTGCATAATAATAACTCCAAGGACTGGAAAAGAAAAATAGCTAGTAGTGTCTCCCTTGGAGTCTGAGACACCAGTACTGGCAAGGCAAAAAATATGATAAGGGAAAAAACATTGCTGCAGCTCCCTTCCTGTAACTGCAATTGTTAATGCTGATGTTCATGATAGAATATGAACTCTCTGTGCTTGAATATTTAGCAAGACCTGCCTCTGAGGAAAGATGTACATAGAAACTCTGGACCCTCCTGATGTTGTGGGATTTGTTTCTTAGAACCACAGCTGTGGCTCCAAACAAAGGACAATTGAATGCTAAGTGAGCCGTATGTCTTTGCAAACTAATTGCGGTTGTCTGGGGATAAGTGTACTTTCTGGTAGAGAAGAGTGAAGAAGTTGTGCTATAATATCATTCATTGTTCAGCCAACTTTGTACTCTAGCCTTTGCCATGAACAAATGACTAACACTATATCACAAATCTTTCAGGACTTTAGCCTGGGAGGCTTTCTTCTACTTCAGAGCCATTTCTATTATTAATTAACTGAGTATTTTATATGTAGTAGGAAAAGTAGTATGTTTCTCATTCCCCTTTGAAAAGGTTAATACATCATCCTAAAGCAAAGACAAGCACCTAAATCCATCTTCAAACACCTAAATTATTTTAGTCTCATTTTTTAAGTTAACAAGAACTTTAAGTCCCTCTGCACCAGAAGTTGTGGATGGATAGCATCTCAACATGCACTCAGGCTGTGTAACTACAGGTACCGAAGCTGAAATTTTTTGACTTAAGTCAAATGCCTTTGTTTCTTCTGAGGTATAGTCTGATATGTACAAATATATATGAACTAGCTAATCAATATTTGGCTCTGGTACAGGAAAAATTCAAGACATGGTAACAGCTAGTAATGGATCTCAGCTTAATGGACCTCATCTGAAGTCTCACATTCAGCTGGAATCTAAGTGCCTATTTCAAACCTATCAGTATTGCAAGCTGAAGCTAAAAGGCTGGCAAACAGCCATGAGTGTTGGGAAGGAGGCTCTTGGCTCAGTGCAGAGATCTACCTTGCTCCAGACAGAGCTCCATCTCCAAGAGCAAAGGGCCAGAAATGAACCTTGAACTCATCACAAATAAACTGGGATAAGATACTAGATGAGAATTTAGCCTGTATTTCCACCAGTAGTGAAATAGATCGAATATGGACCTTAGCACGTCTGTGGATTTGTTACCTGTGTGTTCTCCATCCATGCTGCTGGTCATAGCTCGGGTCCCAAGCATTGTCCTTGCGCTGAGGAGCAGCCAAGCTTGGCATCACTGCTTGCACCATAATGGAGTGCGGCCAGCCCCAGCCTGGCCTGAGCTGTCCATACTACAAGACAGGGTGCAAGAGCTCACGCTCTCTGGCTCCATGAGAGCTCTAGCACTTGCTGATCCCCAGCCTGGGTACACTTGTTCTGTGTACACACAGTGAATGGTGGGCACTGAGTGCATACCTGGAACCAATGTTTATTCTACAAAGCAGCTGAGACCTGAGGGGCTGTGACTGTTACAGAAATCCCAGTAAATTAATCCTTTAGTGTATTGAGTGCTTGGAGTACGCTGACTGAGGGAAAATATTTCAGTTCAGGAATAGCAAATATGGACAGTTCTGGAGATCTCCAAACACACAGCAGCCATATGTACTTTACCTCCAGAGGGGCATTTGGAAGGTTTAATTGTAACTTGTTCTGCTGATACTCTTTAAGTAAATTCACTAAATGCGCAGGAGAAAGTCTGTCCCTTTCATCCCACTGGCACCAAAGGGAGTGCCAAATGCACCAAGAAACCTCCCTGTGCAGAATTCAAAAAGACCAAAGGGATTTGAGCTCTGTAAACCCACTAAGAGAAATAATTGATCTCATAGATAATCTCTGTTATAATATAATTTTAAACATGTTACCTGAATATATTGGGTGATGTGATTATAAAAAAAATAATTTGGTCATCAGTAGATTGACAACTATGTTTAGTATAAACCAGGGCATGATTTAAGACAAGGCCCAGATCTCTGAGTGGTATCAACGGTGTTAATCATTAGAAAAGTGATTTCCAAAAACGTTCCCTCTGCTGTTGCTTTGAGATTGCTAAATCATCTATTCTTCAAAGAGGGGCAAATGATTCATAGGTTTGGAGAGAAGTTTGCAAATGTGGTTCCCATCTGTTGGTCTGCTGTTCATTTGCTTTATTTTAAGGCAGGTAAAAAGGGCTCCAATGCTTGTTTATAGTCTCACAATGTTCAAATGAATTTAAGAATATGAGGAAGGAAATCTGTTTTCTTTTATTTGGAAATGGGTAGAATTGGCACTGGTAACATTGTTGTAACAATGGAATGTCAAAGGAATAATATTACGTGGTAGATACCACAGAACACGGAAATCAAGTTGTTGTCTGAAATTGCTAACACTCTGACTATCTTTATTAATATGGTTAATAAACAAGATAATATCACCAAGCTGCACTCCTAATTAGTCAATATTATCAACAGATCTTAACACTCTAATTTTCCTTCTTCCAGTCTTTGTTTCTGTTATTTCCACTGAGTTCATTTTAAATTCTGGTCAAAGACTTCTTGATTATGTGTCTGTGAAGCAGCACAGGTAATGAATGCCTGATCTGACTGCTTATTCTGAGCTCTAAGATATAAAGCATGATCACTTCATTACTGCATGGCACATTGTAAACTCATATGATTATTTGCAGTACACTTAAGCACAGAGCTTTTTGTGATAAGGAAAATTTTATGAATTATATATGGCTGTAAAATGGAGGCTGATGAAGGTTCTAATTTTGCATCAGGCTCCCAAGAGGCCAGTACAGAGCAAATAACTAAAATTGTGTTCCTGCTCCTAATTTTATATAATTTACAACAGTAAAATATCAGCTGAAGTCCAAATTGTGGAGGTTATTACTCTGGCATCATTCACTCAGAGACTACCAAATGTCATATCTTATAATTTGTCTTATCCTCATGCCATGGCTTGAGAAGTTGTGTAATTTAATCAAATCCCTTGATTCTCCTTACGTATAAATAAATATAAAGATGTTCTTTATATTTATTTTGAAAGAGGAATGTCCCTATCTCATCCTAAATTCTAGTCATTGAAAATTCTAATGGATTTTTTTTTCAGAGACTGAAAACATTTTTTTTTCTGATCTTCCACATAACATAAGATAGTATTTAGCTGAAATAGTCTCTCTCAACTGCATTAAAACATACTCAGTTAAAGCGTACTTTTATAGAAAAAGGGCAAAGAGCTTTCCAACTTTCAGTAAGCTGAGAATTAGGACACTGACCTCAGATCTACGTGATCCAGGGTTAAGTTCCCTCTGTTCTATCTGAGCTGATCTGGAATAGAAAGAGCTGGACTGCAGTCCATATCATCTCATCCCTGACCAACAAGAAACAAGACTAGTCACACCTTTTCTCAAATTTAAGGTGTCAAACAACAGTCAAAACTACCACCAATAACAGATTCTTTATACATGAAATAATTCTAAGAGGAAAGACTAGACAGGGAACAATAGCTGAAAAAGAAAATGCTAAGAAATTTGGAAGACAAACTGAGAGGAAAATGCCATGGAGATTGCATACGGTTTCCATCTTCCAATTAAGTCTAAATATACAAAGTGAATAAAAGAATATTAGCGTCACTACGTATGTAACTTACTATAACTGGACCAGCATCCTATCAAATGACTTCATGTTACTGGTTGTATTGTGGTCAGTTAGGCATATGAAACAGAATTTAATTCAATTTAATTAAAAATTCAAGATGATTGACTATCTCAAAACATTGCCCAAGGCTTATGAGAAGCTGGAGTCAAAACTGCCTTGTGGACCAAATTTCGACCTCAGGCTGGGGCACTTTACTCTATGGGCACTACAAGGTCATATCACTCCCACTCATGAGTGATTCTGGCTCCTTCCAGGTACAAAGCATGTTACATTTTGGTTCCAGATGATACTCACAGGAGACAGGGATGCTGGAGAGAGACCGCAGAACCTGCCAGAAAATGCCTTCCTATTAAATCATGCAGGTGGCCCAAGTCTGGGCTTCTAGCAAGCCTGAAATATAGGCATTTGCAAACTGTTATGATTCTTCTAGAGATCTGAGGAGATATATCCACTGCAATTGCAAGTCACCTCCTCTCCCATTAATCTTGGCTGCTCCTCCAGCACTACTTCACTATGTGCTCTACATGCTGCTCACCCAGTGAACCTGCCACACACAGCAACATAAAGGGTGTTGCCTGGCTCCTGTTCAGAGCAAAAATTGATGCAAGAGCCTTGTTCAGACAGGAACTCCAAAGCTATCACCCTTCTTTTCCAGGGCCTGTCTCACTCTGGCCACTTTATCCTAGGACAACCATTTGCATTGAAAGAACATTTATGCTTCTTCACAAATGCCAGAACTGGCTGAAAGAGGGGAGGTGGAAGTGTGTTACAGCTTTGGATATATACAACAGCTGCCAAGACTAAAAATAACAAGTGGCAGCTTGGTAATGAGAGAACGGCAAGGGCCTTTCTCAGACAGAGTGGGGTTGTTTTATGTTCTGATACAGCTGATTATTGGTCAGATCTACAGTACTTGGCAAACCATCTCACCAAGACTGGTAGCATTTAATCAGGAGAGAGCAAAATTAAAGAGGAGCAATGTAAAAGCATGATCAGCTGAGCAAATGCAAGGGCTGGGTGTCCTGCCTGTACAGTACACACCTCATCCTATAGTACAGATGCATTGGGAAGTGGTGCCAGAGTGGTGGTATGAGCTCTGCCATGTGGTCTTCAGTGATGTGTGGTGCTGACTCAACATGTGAGGATAATGTTGTCCTGGCTGTGTGATGGTATAACCATTCATTTTGTTTTGAAGGTACCTCCAAGAACTTTGCAAGAAGAGTGTTTGGACACAGCCATTAAGTTTCACTTACAAATTTGGATACCCTCTGGACTACTACACATTACAAAGGCTAATTACAGCCTTGGACTGTAAGTTGTTGCTGGTGTTTCCAGCAGAACTTGTAATGCAGCAGTCTAGCAGCACCTTTCTCTCTCCTGCAATATTTTGTTTCTGTTTCCTCCCAACCCTACCTTGTGGGGTCCCAACTCTACAGAAACTGCTCAGCTGCCCCTTTTAATATGAGTCTCAGAATACTTCTACTGCTCTGGCAGCAACCAGGACCAGGTCCAATAACAGTAAATACTGCAGGTTGTGCACAATAGGTATTCCTTTTCCAAAAAAAGCATTAACTGCCAATGTTTAATTCAAAATCATTCAAATTCAGGTAGTATGGAATGAGATCATTTGTCATTTGATCCATTTTCTCCATTCTCAGCAGACACAGCTTTATTACTAGTCTGAGCAAACCAAAGAACCTTTGCATCATCAAAATCATAAAACACATTCTTTTGTCATTAATTAGACACAACTGGGCAGGAAATAACACAGAGGCTATAAAACCCAGTGATGTATATTCAGCTCAAGGCAATAGATTTTTCCTTCAATTTCCAGAATCTTTTGACAGAACTGGAAAAAGATGTGTTCTTGTTTTGTAACAAATACTTCTTTTTATACCTCTTTACCCCACCTTTACTACAGCTTTCTCTAATCCAAGCACTGAGCACCTCAGCCGTGGGGCGGAAGGCAGCTGCAAGCAGAAACTTATTTTAAAGTCACTTCCAGTACATGGCAAAAGTCACAATGACAGTGTGAAGCGTGCATGAAATGTGTCTGTGCTTCAGATCTTACGTTTTCACACTATCTCCTCTGTCAGGGCGGTGCAGAAGCTCATGCATGGGAAAATCTGCATAAGCTAATGAATTCAGCTTCATGCTTCAATCTAACAGGATAGCTTAGCCTGCATGTAGCTTCTTGTTTACAACAGCTGGATAACATCAGGACCAGAACTGTGGGGCAGAGGACAAGAAGTAATATCCTCAGTAAAGGTTGTTCTACACAGTTTGGTGAAAATACCTCCTTTTGGTACATTACAAAATCCTTCCAACTATGCAAGCAAATTTCACTCTTATACCTGCATTTAAACAGCTTGTAGCAATGGCAGAACCTCTGTATTTTTGTTATGGCAAGTCATAGCAGCATTTCTTGAGACAAACCTCCTGGCCAGGCTGCCAAATTCAGGGACAAAATTATTGACAGACATATGTATGCATGTGGTGTGAGGAATTATACCAGAAGAAAGAAAACCCTTTCATCATTGCCATAGCAACATTAGCATAGCAAAAATGTATGCCTTTCTACAGAACCAGACCAAACTCAGGTATAGAATTGCCTTCCTTGCCATATAACAGAAGTATATGACTACATGTAGAAGTGAAAAGCCCTGACTACTTAACATGGGAGAATTCACATCACATTCAACTCTTATCATGTATATGCACACAAAAAAAACTTAATCATTACACTCGTGCTTACACACACTCCACAGATGCAGAGGTACCATTATCTTCTCTAAAGCAAAAGGCGATTTTTTAAAACTCAGACACATCCCAAGTTTCTAACATTGCTTGTAAGGAAGATGGTACGGTCGAAGATCTTTAAAGAATATGCTAGAAGTCTGGTCATAATAATTCTTTAAATTATATGAGAGGATACAGGGCAGCTGCTCTACTGGACTTCTTTTGTCAGCCTTTAGTGTTTACTGGGAACAAAAGTGGGTCAAGAAAATAGCAAAGGTAGGTATGTACATAGGATGTCTGTGAATATGGTAAGCATATATTTTCACATCAGTCCCAGATTTAAAGTTCAGATAGAACAGAGACAGGTACAATGTGATTAATAGATATTTAGAGTACTTTAAAACAGATAAATAGATAAAAACAAGCGTCTTCTGACAAATAAAATGTGAATAGAAAAAAAATAGGTTAAATATAGAAATCCGTATTTCACAGTAATACACTATGGAAAATTTTACACTGATTATTTGTGCCAGTGATCTTTTCACTATCGACAATTTATGGCATGCAGTTGGTCCCAAGCATCACGGAACATTGTTCCTGATCAGACTGGACAAATGAAACCAATGTGCAAGCCTCAAAGGGAATTTTGTTTTCTGGACATTTTATCATATTGATTTTAAAATGGAAAACAAAAATAGATTACTAAGTTCTTATTTATTTCAAATATTTCCAAGTAATTTTTTTAAAAAATATATTTTCAAAGTAAAAATATTTCATAGTAAATTTCTCGGAGCTCTTTCTGCCCTGGGTAAAATCAGTAACCAACATTAGGGTTCAAAATAGACAGGATTGCAAAATTATATATCTTTTATAATTCCTATAATTCTACTGAGACACATTTCCTCTAGCAGCTGGGCTAATGCCAGAATGGAAGATAGATTGTGAGAATGTTTGCATGTTTCATTTTTAAAATAGTTAGATTGTTATTGGTTTCGATGTTACTTGAGGTATATTTCCATCTAATAGAAGTGAAACAGAACATGAGTACTGGTATATTCTCCATTGGTGGTCTACACTGGACCACACATTTATCTCCCCAAATCAGAGGATGTGTCATTGTCCAAATCACTTCCAGTTGTCCCCAGGAATATTTTTAATCAATACACCTCTTCCTCCTAAATTGGAGGAATTACCACCTGATTGACAGTTGTGGGTGTGATTTCATTATAAAATGTAAGAAAAATAAGGATTACAGAGCGGCAACAAGACATTTGGAAACATTGTGCTAATTAATGAATGACATTTCACAATTATAGTTGGCCAGAGTATATTTCCAGCTCTCATTGAGGTGAGGAAATGAATTATGTACAACTACATATATTACAGGTTACCTTAGCATTAAAAGCCTGAAAAAAATAAAAATAAAAAATAAAACAAGGAGGAAGAAAGAAAGGAGAAGAAACAACTTTTAAAAAATCCTAAATCCAGGAAATAGCAAATGTCCCTGCACTAATGATAATCCAGAAATGTTTAGCTAAGATAATAAAAATGTCTTGCTTGCTACCATAACTTATTTTCATGACCTACATTAACTATTATGAATGTTTCCCATCAGTGTAGATATATATCTTTTATCAGTCCAGAAAATATCAACAATGTTTGCCAGACAAAGCCATGAAAAGAAACTGTAACAATAGAAAACAAATTGTATCAACAATTAAGCTTGCTAAAAACAATGTAAGGGAAAGTAGAAGAAATTTAAATGTGAAGCAGGTGGACATATACACCGAGAAATAAAAATGATTCAAGATAGTTATCAGATTCAGCATATTCAGCACCTGGTTTTATTCAACAATATTTTATGAATGCATCTTGAAAAATTATTATTATTATTATTTTTTATTATTATTATTTATTATTATTTTAGCACCACAATGTTTTCTTGCAAAAGCAAAAGAATACATGTTTTTTCTGCATGGCTGCAATACTGCAAAAAAATAAGATTAAAGAAAATGACCTCAAAATAATAGTTATGTAAAATAAATTCAACTAATACAGTTTAGAAATAAGGTTAAATAAATTCTGTGTTTTGTTTCACTGTACACAGCCAATTAAGAAAATTTTTTCAAGCACAGATACCCAGATTCCTTTTAATTCTTCCAAGCTTAGCACTTGATCTGCACCCAGTTTAGGATGATAAATGAGCATTTTCACCTTCATGTAGTGTTGTGCCACCTCTCAATTTTGTCATTTGATGAATGGCAATTGATAGTATGGGGTAAAGAGTGCATCTAAACAACTCTGATCAAAGTATTAAGGAACCAGCATGTGAGAACTATGCTCAATCAGTAAAAATAGTATGCAGCTGTAAAAAAAATATGCAGCTATGTATACACAAACAGGAGTAAGATGTGAAATAACCCTTGTGAAAGAAAGAGATGGAGATGTTTCAGCTATACTTACACTGTGTTTGGTTTAAGAAAAGGATAGACAAATTGGAAAATTCAATGTAAGGAGAACAACAAAAGAGGGTTTTTTAATTAAGAAAAGCTTGACAGAGGAACAAAAAGATCTTTCTTCAGAATTATATTGACCACTTTCATTTAAGTCCTTTAAGTCCTAAGACATCTGATCAGCTTACTTGTACAAAATAAGTGTTAGGTTGGATTTAGGAGAAAGATTTTCAAAAGCAGTGATATCTGAGCTCCAGATCAAGCTCTGCAGGGATATCATAAAGTGTTCTTTATTGGACAAGAATGCTGCAAGAACAGGTATAATAAACATCTGTTGGAGGTGGACAAGGAATATTTGTCCTTGCCAAGAGATGAAATGTGCATGCATGCATGTATAAAAAAGTGATTCTCCAAATTAAGCGTGTCATAATATCTTATAAACTCAAGGCATTTGAACCTAAAACTGTCAACTTCTTTTCTCCCTCATTAATCTCAAAATATAACTGTTTCCTGCACAAAATTACATGCTATAGATTCAAGTAATGATTTCTGTCTGGTTAAAGAGAAGAATAACATATATTTCATGCTTGTCAGGCATACATACAAAACAAAGCAGATATATTTTAAAATTGAATTTAGACTTATTTTATGGTTCTGAACAAATCCAATGTTTATCTTCAACAAGACAGACTAATTCAGAACTTATTAAAAGTTAATTGTGTTCATTTATTCCCTGGGATTTTGTACTATCACAACATATTCTGCATGGATAGCTTATTTGTAAATCATTTAGCCACCAAATAAAACATACAGGAAAAAGTAGGTATAAAGTTTGTATCATATCGGCCAGTTTTGGTGTGTTGATCAGGTTAAGAATGAAATACCGACTTTCTCAGTGCCAGCAAGGACCAGTGGAGTCCTGTACAGATTTGTTTTGGGATCTGTGCTGATCAAGGTATTAACAAAACGTAATTTGGAAAGGGACTAACTGCACAAACCACAAAGGCTGTAGGCAACACAAAAATAATTAGGATAGTGAAGAAATGAGACTTTTCAGAAGTATCGTAATTTTTGTATCACCATATTGTTCTCACAATACTGGACGACTAGACACAAACGGAAAAACAGCAAAAACAGCAGACCGGAAATTGCTAAATGCAAAAAAAAATACCTAAAGTGAATGAACTATATATACACCATCTTGTACTAATCAACAATTATTATGCAGGAAACAGAATTGTGAATCTTGTAGGTGGATTTAAAAGTATCAGGACAGTTCTCAATAGCAATCCACCAAGCAAATAAATGGTACAATATATTAGTGAAAGAACTGAGTATAATTCTTTCCACTATTAGGTCACAGAATAAACTTGTTGTTTACCTACAGCCTTAGTCCTTCCAACTATTGTTATTTCACCCGCAAAATAACACTGAAACTAAAAAGTGGCTGGAGAAATGCTACAAGGATGACCAGAGGTATGCAGTCGTTTCTGTACCAGGAGAGACAAACTAAATGAGGACTCTTCTGCTTGGAAAAGAGAAAATATTGAAAAGGTGACTCGAACAGAAATTTTCTATAACCTCTCAGTTTCTCATGATGGAAGGACGAAGAACACCCAATAAGTGTCCTTATCATACAGAGTGTAATTAAATTAAGTAACTAATTGCCACAGGGTGTTGCAGAGGCCAGATTATAAATGGGCTCAGAAAGTAAATTTTGAAATAAATTCAAGGAAGAAAGGTCTACTAGAGACTATTAAGCATGCTGATGCAGATGCAGTCTCTGGTTCTGGAAGTCCCTCAACTGCAGATTGCTGAAAGCTGGAATGGCACACCAGGGAAAGTGTCACTGTATATTTGTCCTGTTCTTGCCCTTTTTTTTCACTAAACATCTGCAAATTGTTACTGCCGGAGACAGGACACTTATCTAAATTGATCTTTGATTTCCACAGAAAAATTGTTCTGAAATTCCTACAATAATAGTGATACAGAGAAGATACAATAGGTCATAGTCTAAAAAAAAGTGTGTTTAAAAACCACTGAAACACTACCTATTTGATTAACAGTTTGAATATGTTAATAAGCAATAATAATACAATGTTTCACCATCAACTTTATTCCACTGGTATTAAGTATATGGGATATGTTGTTCCCCTCTGTAACTGTGTCTTCCAGAGACTGCAGAATTCCAAACCCAAAGATCTTGGGACCGGGGAAGTTTTATTGTTCCTGTGAGGTTCAGTTCCTCCTTTCTGTGTGAATGACAACTTCTGAGAGTTGTTTTCTCTCTCATTTTCAGGGAATTTTTCATATGAAGCAGTGGTTTAGGAAATTTGTAATGCTTACTACCCTTCAAAATGCAAACAAGCTTCTGTCTGCCAAATGAATATGAAAAAAATATATATGTTGGATTTAAATGTAAAGTAAAGAGATAAGGTGATATTTCAGCAGAAAGCAGAAAGAATCTGAGAGATATTTGTAGCAGTCACATTTTGCAGTGGTCAAATATAAAAGACATCAGTTCCTTTATCTCCCCTGTTAGAAGATCCTTGGAGAATGTTTACTTATCTACCAAAGGCAACCTGACAAACTTCTATCTTCAGCAGGCAACAGACACATTTCTATTATATCGAAAAAAGAAATGTTCAATTCTTGATATCTGAGCTATTTCACAAAGTGACTCCTTACTGAACTTTACTTCACAGCATCCGAGAGACCCCTATCAGTGGGTAATATCCTCACTAGGCAGTGCCATCTGCTTTGATTTCTCCAGTATGATGTCATGTCTAAACAATCAATACCCAGGTAAGTGACTCCAAAAGCAGGCTCCTACCTCCAGAAGGCCCCACACTGATAGCAGCAGAAAACAAGGTGTTGTGGAGTCCTTCCTTCTAAGAAAACAGTAAAAGCACAAGAAAAAACTGCTGTCCTGTTGGCAAGCTCAAGTGTCTTAAGAATTTGGGATATCATCCCTTGACCCTGCTGTGGTCTCCGTTTAAAGTTGCCATATGGCTGACCATGTGAACAAGTGGCTGCTGCATAGCACACTTCCAGATGTCCATGCCTGGTAGCCAGCTGGCCTGGACAACAGCCAGGGTGGTCTCCATCTGTAATGGTGACATTATTGTAAATTGTATCCCAGAAATGAGGGCAACTAGAGCCCAAAGAAATGCCAGCTAGAGATGGGTTGCAGAAGCGGAACATAGCTGCAGCAAAGAGAGGAAGCCCCATAGCTTCTTCCCACACTGCACTAGATCATGGAAAGAATGTAGGGCCACAATCCTACTTTCTCCTGATTGTGAGCCTATTAAAACATCATATTTGCCCTTAAAAAGGCATTTAGAAATTGGACATATGTTTCAATTGTAAACTGTTACAGGAGGCAGTTTTATTTTGGCCATGAATACTAACACCAAGAAACAAAACAATATGTTATACTCCTCTTTTCTTATCCTTATTACTTGGGCTGTATCCCCAAACTGTCCAGCAATATGAGCCTTTCAAAACAACAGCAAATGCACCACTGTAGCTTGGTGTGGGTCATGGGAACAGGGAAAATGCCAGCATAGTTCACATGAAAGAAGATTTCATAAATTCTGGGTGTATCTGAATCGGAAGCAACAGGAAAATATGTTCTGCTAGGCAGCTGACCAGCCAAAAAAAAAAAAAAAAAAAAAATCNNNNAAAAAAAAAAAAAAAACAGGAACCGCTGACATAATAAGCTGTGATTTATATGAAAAGAATCATTTTTTTGCCTCTCCAGGGTATTAGAATACTTCATCCATCTCTCTAGACTACATTTGTTAACTCTGAACTACCTCAAAAGACTAGGAGAATTTTAAAAGCATTGACAACTCTGCATGGAAAAAAGTGAAGCATCATTTTTATCTCTTTCCCACCTGCTTTCAGGAGGTGTATGTTCCCAGACAACATAGCTTTTATGTATTGTGAAACTTGTATAATTTAGAACTTCATGTTCTCCACATTTCAAATTGGTTTGACCCTTTCCCTTCTCAGGCACACACAAGCGCACAAATGGAGTTTTGCTGTCTTTTTCAAATCACTATCCCCTAATTTATTCAGGGTTGTCTTTTAGAGTGGCTAAAAAGAATTTTAATTTATGCTTCAGTTGGAAACATTCCTTATGATTTTGTGATTAAGAACTGAATGTAAAAGTGATTCAGTGTGGATACTGCATATTTTGCTGTAACACTCAGACTTTGGACATAAACTGACAGACTGCAAATACATTCACATCTCAGTGACCGAATGGCAAAAATGCATGCATTTAATTGTTAAGCTTTACTTCATTCAATAACTTTAAAATGCATGCTTGTAAATAAAGAGTCACAAAGGATTTTTTTTTCTGCCTTTCCAACCAGTTTATTTGTTCTACTACAATTTATACTCCTTATACAAGGAGAGTTCTCAGCTGGTGTGTTCAGTTGAGGTCTGTGCCATCTTCCTTGTTCCTGTTCTGACATAAGGGAAAGATAAGAACAAAGCAGAAAACAGACACACTCCAAGAAGTCTCAGCTAATCTTGGATTTATGCAATTAACTAAAGTAGGGAAATCCCACCACCGTTTCCTACTTTTTCAAGCAAGGTTTATGTGCACTTTCCTATAAAGAAAGCTGTAATCAGTTTCTAATTATTCTATCATTTGTTCTTTGGAACCAAAAAGTTCCTGAAAGGAACCTGGACCTGTAATTACAAAGGTGGCTTTGATATACCATACCATAAAATACCACATTATCATGTTCATATCCTCAGCTCTCAACAACTAATAATCAGTTACAATCAATAGTTACACTGCTTATTCACTGATTATTTCTATTAGGAAATAAACAATAGATCAACAGTAAGTTTCTTGTAACAGTGTGAGACCTTCATTAAGACAGAGATATGGGTGTCTTTTTTTTAAGTTGACAGCATTGCTAAGAAGACAAATACCTAAAACTGGGCTTTTGTTGATTATTATTGTAGTTGAGAGAGGAACATAGCTAAACACGTCACATTTAGAAAGAAGAATTAGAACAGAGAAATGTAAGTTGGAAGGGATCTCTGTGGGTCATTTAATCCAACTCCCTGCTCAAAGCATCCTCAAAGTTTGTTCCAACTTCACAGTTGTATCAGATACCTCAGGGTCATATCCAGTCCAGTTCTGAGTATCTCCAAGGACAGGCACTCTAAACCCTCTTTGGGTGAAATTAATGGGAATTTAGAATCAGTCAATACAAATACAAATGCATCAGTCAATACAAATGAAGTGAGAAAGTAAAGCAAAAGTAAACAAAGTAAAACTGCTCTGGTGAAGAAGCTCCCTGTCTCAGCTTTCAGACCAGACTCAAACGACATAGGTTTTGAAGATATAGAATCATCTCTGTAAGATTAGAATCAAACTTAAAAAGAATGTTTCATTTGAATTAATTCTCGATCAGTTATCCATGAGTTCTGAGGTTAGGACATGAGATTACTCAGCAGCAATTTTATGAAGCCATCTATATACAGAATGGCTGAGGTTGGAAGAGGCCTCTCGAGGTCATCTGTTCACCTTCTGCTCAACAGGGCCACCTGCTGTCATGGCTAGTTGACAGAAAGGAATGAGCTTTGTAATTACCATGGAGTCATTTTTGTTTGAGAGAAAAGAAATGAATATTAAATCTGTTTTGTAAAATTAATGATAATCTTATATCTTTATGCATTCTTAATGTAAAATCACTGGAAAAACTTCTGTTATATTTTAAGATTATGGATTCCGATTCTGAGCAAAACTTTTTTTTTTTTTTTTAAACAGGAATCTGAGCTTCAATTCCTACATACATACGGTGGTATTTTTTCTTAGAAATACTTTTGGTCAGAATAGTTTTGCAGACTGAAGCAAATAGATTTATGTGGTTACAAATACATATTTTTAGTTTGGAAAGAGAAAAGTGTCCTAATAACCTTTGCCAGAGGTTCCATATCACTTTGCAAAAGAAATAAGATAACATATTATAAGAATAAAAATATAAGAATAAGGAAACATAAATGATTTTCAGATGGAGTTTTATAAGTTTATTAATGTGAGTATATGACCCATGCATATATACCCAGTTGTATACCCCATCTAAGTTATGAATGAGTTGAGGAGTTGGCTCAAGTTGAAATAATATGGAGAAAATCTTACTGAAATCATGAAAAAGCATCACTTCGTCATTGTTTAAAAAAAAAAAAAAACTCAGGTGGTTTAGTTTTAATCAGAATGAATTTATTTTAAGCAAGTGATTTATAACACAAATTAAAAAGGTATATCAAAATGAGGTGTTCTATAATTAAAAAAAGTGAGCAAAAATGTTTTAATTAATTCACCTGGATCTGATTTGAGTTTATTCATGAAAGCTGTTTTATTTGTGCCTTTTGTTCCAACAGAGAGTATTTATTGAAACTTTGCAAAAGCTTCCTAAAAACTTTTCCAAGCACTTCTACTGCTGGACACATGGCCAGAACCTCCCCAGAGCATAACTCAGGTAAGTACAATGGGTTCCCTGCTGACAGATTAGCAGGAGCAGAGCACACACAGCCTGCAATGTCAGAGCTAGAAAGACAGTTGCTGGGAACATGCTAAGTGAACTGCATCAAGGATGAGGAAGGTAGCATATAGCAATCAACATCACACAAAACATTACCTTTTGCAACATCTGCTTTCTGAGATCGAATTCTTTGCACAAATATTTTGGGCAAACAATCCTACTATCAATTTCATAGCAAAAATTAAAATTATTGAAAAGATTTCTTAGGTTCTCCTTAATAATTTCCATCAAAGTGGGTCTTAGGAGAAATATGAGAAAATACACCATAAGAAACCTGATGGGTGATGATTGGCAATCTGTTTCTTTGTCCTTAGAAAGAATAATAATACAATTTTTAGCTATAGAAGTTTCTCTGCTATTTGGATGCAAATGAGTTGATTCTCAAACTCATTTCTGTGGGTTTTAATGCTTCTGACTTCAGGTGAAAACTGCCAGTTTGTGTGGAGAAGCAATTCAGGGCAGTGAAGGTTCTCTTACTGTGAATTTGTGCCTGTAGTATCGTCTCCATTGTAAAAAGGCTGTTATTGGCCAGGTCTCTACTGTGTACATTTGGCAGAGTTTTCCCAGCTTCCATTGGAGGTTGTAGGGCTTTCACCACCTTCTGTAGGAAGGGGTTCTGCTTACAGCTTTTTCTGTGAGGCTTGTGTCTGCTGCCCTCTCACCTCTATCCATCAAGCTAAACTTCTGGCAACCTATGTCGCAAATGCACCTTTTCAAGATGGCTTTGCATGTTTATTAATGAAAGAAGTTATCTGAAGTCACCATATCATTTCTTGTTTTCCTGAACCGTCTTCCATGAATGCACTTTATGAAATTAAAATTGTTTAATTACCCTAACTATATAATTCTAATATAATGAATTTCAGTATTTTTAGAGCAGATTAATGTAGTATATAATTTTACTAACAGAAGAACATTTTAAAGTGTTAAATAGCCTAAAGGGAAATAAAAAAGACAATAAAAGAATTTAAATAGTCTACTCTGAATTAAAATGATGTTAAATCATCCATTAAAAAAATTACACAAAATCTTCATGTACCTTCAGTTTTCAAAAAATGTTTCACCAGGTGTGAAACAGGGGTAGAAGCAGGGGTAGTCCAGGAATGCTCCCTTTCTGCTAGTTCTGGATATTCATTCTGGGATATGATCCAGCTGAGCATCATCCCTTGCCCTGGTTAACCATGGGAGTATTTCTGGGCTCGCAGGAAGAGACCTGAGGTGCATTCCCATAGATCTCTGAACTGGATGATAAAGGGGCCACAGCTGGGTGGACATCAGCCTCACACTGAAAAACAAAAATAAAAATAAAAAATCATTAGGATTTGTGATGATGGGAATTGAGTGAGTACATTCAAGAAAATATCAGACCAGAGAAAAGCAAGAGCCCCGTACCGTCTGTCTTTAAGCAAGTGACTCAATCTTTTCTAAGTCAGGCTGCCTTCTCATATCCCACCTTGCTGAAATGCTCAACCTTTGCTCTGATTTTATTTTTCCACAAACATAACTTTGTTGGACGTACTCAGGGGGATGTCCCCCGGAGTGAGGTGGAGTCCCTGCCCTGTCGCTGTCGTGCAGAGGGAGGGGACCAAAAAGA